>AYEL01063768.1:0-28048 GCA_000484575.1 Olivierus martensii
ACAGCCCAAATTTTGGATAATATCTCTTAAAAATTGTAAGAAAGTATGGGCCAAAGTGCTATAAAATTAATATAAAGTAGCCAGAAGACTCACTTGCAATAATAAAATATTAAAGTTAACTATGCAGGAGTTGGAGTCAGATCTTACAAATTTTAGGGAGTCGGATTTTTTTAAAAGGTGGAGTTGGGAGTCGGAGTCGGATTTATTTGAAAAGTGGAGTCGGAGTCGGATTTTTTTTAAAAGGTGGAGTCGGAGTCGGATCATTTACTATCCGACTCTTTGCAACGCTGACAACATTAGACAAAACTGAACAACATACTACACACTACACACACACATCTTTTTTACATGGACGTCATTAAACTGTACCCTCAACACAAACACAGTTACAACAGCTGTTACAAATCACACACACATTTTCAAAAGACATATGCATGCAGTTTAGCCTAGACAAATGCAAAACACTCCACATTGAAAAGGGAGTCCTAAAGAGGTTTCCCCTCTCGAAAACGGAAACACTATCGAATCCATGGAAGAGGATGAGGTGTACACAGGATTCCAGCAGGCCAGACTCACAGAACAGAAGAAAACTAAACAAACGAGACTCACAGAACAGAAGAAAACTAAACACACACTGTCAAAATTGTACACCAACAGATTAAATAACATCCTGAAAACACATCTGAATGGAAAAAACACAGTGAAAGCCATCAACATATTTGCCATAACTTTACTGACTTACTCCTTTGGAATGATACAGTGGCCACAGACAGAACTTGAATCACTCCAATATACTGACTTACTCCTTTGGAGTGATACAGTGACACAGACAGAACTTGAATCACTCCAAAAATACTGACTTACTCTTTGGAGTGATACAGTGGACACAGACAGAATTAGAATCACTCCAAAGAAAAACACAAACAACATTTACAAAATACCAGTACCATCTGCCATAGAACGAACTACTCTCCCACACAAGGAAGAAGGACGTGGCTTTATTGACATCCCATATTTAAACGACAGACAAATATATAATCTGAGAGAGTTCTTCCATAAAAAACAACATAACATCAGACCTACACAAAGCTATTGTCTTGGCAGATAGAAGCATAACACCATTAAATCTTCAGAACGACACTCCAAACCAAATAGACAACACTGCACACATATAAGAAAAGAAAACATCCTGGTGTAGAAAGGAACTCCATGGCAGACACCAAATCTTCAGAAACAATTCATTGATGCTAAAGTGTCAAACAGCTGGTTAGTCAGGAGGGATCTATTACAGAAACAGAAGGGTTTATAATAGCAATACATACTAAAGACAGCACATTAACAAACGACACTTGTAGGAAATGCCACATAGCACCCAAAACGATTCAACACATTACATCTGATTGCAAGCTGCTTGTACAAACAGATTACCTGCACAGACACAACCAAGTAGCAAACATAATACATTAAAAGCTTGCAACAAAACACAAATTAATAAACATATTTAACCATACTACAAATACATTCCAGATACAATCCTAGAAAATTCGACACACAAGATGTATTATGACAGAACAACTCTACTTTCTGCAGAAACCTGTTACTGCAGTGTGTTAAACAAGAAGTCCTTCAAGAAGTCAGCTTTCAATTTTTATTTTAACAGGTGTTTAACACACTGCAGTAACAGGTTTCTGCAGAAAGTAGAGTTAGATAGGATCTTTAACCTAGGTAGAAAGCATGGCTACGCTACTGGGTTTTTGCGCAAATTGTATGTAAAAGCGAGAGAGAAGTTCCTAAAGCAAAACCCCTCTGGACAACCACAAATGTCTGCACCCAATGAGCGTGTTTTAGACTAGACCCCGTTACCCTATACCATACCGGCTATACAATAATAAAGCGGTTAAGTCGTCATTAAGATCTGCTAACAAGGCCAGTACATTCTGTAGGACCCCTACAATATCTGATGTTATACGTAATGATAAATCTAAAAGACATGATGACTTTAAAACAGGTGTTTATAAAGTTCCTCTAAAAAATCTAGAGGATAACCTGTTAGAAACATACATTGGGGCCACTGCTCGTAATTTTAAACATAGAATAAGGGAGCATAAAGACAGCATCTGCAGAGGGAATCTTTGTACTGCCTTGGCGCAAAGAGTGTTTGAAAAGAATGTGGAGGTCCTCTGGCAGGGTGCCAAGGTAGTGAAGAGCATGCTAAACTGAAGGGATTTACCTCTTATGGAGAAATTGCAAATAATTAAGCATAGCGAAACGGATAGGGTTATTAATATTAGACAGGCGGAGGGAGTTAGTGCAGCTTGGCGGTATGCCATTAAAAAGAACTTTTAACTATTTAATTTTGCATTCTCATGTTAATATCGTTTTGCTTTAATATTTTGTTATCTAACCATTTATTTTTTCTGTATTTATTTATTTTATTTTTCTGTAAACTTAGTAACCATTTTTGAATTCTGAATTTTGTTCTAAAGTTTATTTTTGTTCTAGAACCAATGTGTTCTTTTATTTTATAACTGTTGGTACAACTGAAGAGGATATGTGTGGTATCGAAAACGTTTTTGTATAATAAAGTTTTATACGTACATACTGCTTTTAAGTGTCTTGTATCTTTGTTAGATCTTTCAGGGCATACGATGGGCCTCTCTCTAATAACGTTTTTACCTGTTCAGGTATTGTTATATCGCCAATGACTGTTACTACGTCTTCTAAACAGAGGTTTTTTTTGTTTCTGTTTAATTGTCCTTTTATGAGCCATATTAACTCTTTGACATACTTTCTTTTAAGTTTTCTTCCAATTGCCTCTATCTGTGTCTCTATTCAGTTCAGTGCCTGCTGTTTATCTGCTATTTTTGATTTGTTAAGTTTGGCATTAATCTGTGCCTTCTCTTTTCTTAACTTGTACATTCTTCTTCTCGCATCAGATATGGCTATTTTTAGACAGATTCTTTTTGTGTTTTCTATTACCCTCTTGTTTTTTACGGGCAGTTTTATGTTCAGAAAAGTTTCTGGTAGGACACTGTTTAGTTTGCATTGATTTAGGAACTCCCACGTGTGTTCCGATTTTATTAACTTCACGTAGACATTTCTAAGATCCTTCAGTATTTCCATGTTCTTCACTTAGCTGGCTCAGCTATTCGTTTCCAAAACATGAAATAGAATAATAACAAGCTGCTCTTTAAGATTATACAATAATAAATGAAATAATAGCACTTGTGAGCAGTCCAAAAAAGTCTTTATTCATTAAAACTTAACTTAGAAGAATGCTTTCGGCCATTTTTTAAAGGATATTATCAACTCACAGATCATTCTTATATTCTAACAATATACGTTAAGGAACAACTGAGGAGTTCTGTTTCTGTTCTTCTTTAGAACAGATCAAATTTAAAAACATAGAAATGTCTATTTACATTTTAGGAATACCACTAAAAAATTATTTCACTACAGTTAAGAAAATAAAACAAAACTAAACAAAAAATAAATAAAATTATAAGGCCTAAATTAGGAGTCATTCGATAAGTTTTTTCTAAAGTGCTTTTCTTTTCAGTTAGTTAGGGCATATTTCTAGGCTGCTGGGAGCCCTTCCTTATCTCTCTTGTTTACTATGTTTTTGTGCCTACTCTTCTCGTAAATGACTAATTTCTCTGTCATATACAACTCATTATCATAACGTTTGCTTTGTACACCAGTCTTGAAAGAGCTGTTGTTAGGTTTCCTGCACTGATATTTTGCTTATGCTCTTTTACTCTGTCTCTTAGATTTCTTGCGGTAGCACCTATATATATTTCCTCCCTACTTTCATCGTTGTTCCGAAGCGGTATTTTATAAATTCCTGAGCTTTCTTCTTTACTGTAATTGTCTTTAACGTTTCTAAAGCTTCAAAGATCGTTCTTCCTCTTTTGTATGCTGGTTTCAAAAGAGGAAGAACGATCTTTGAAGTTTTAAGAAACCAGAACAATCCCCCCTCCAGAACCAAGGGGTTACCAATATATACAAGGTAATACCAGAAGCAATGAGAACTTCAAAAACTGTCAGAAGAATACTAGAGAAGACGAAAAAAGCCAATTTCATGGGGAAGGCCGCAGAACTTCACCATGAAATAATAAAAGTAAAAATTTTTGAATTTCCCCAAGATTAAGTACTCCTACATTTTTGGCCTACCTGCGATCTGTGAAGTGAGCAACGATAGATAATGAGACTTTTCAGGCAGAACGACAGAGATTACAAATAAGAGTAACATTTATAACGGCATTTTCGCTGGTCAGCAATAATCCGCAAATAAGTGCGAAAGTGCCGCGAAAATCGAATTTGTGGTTACAAATAAATTTTTGGAAATAAATCAAATACATGAATAGGGAATCCTCGAATCACCTGTATTTTAATACTTAAAATAAATTTTATTTTTCCTCTAATGAAGAATGAGTGCAATTGAAAATACGTTCAGTCCTTGGACTTAGCAAGTTTCCATCAACACCATTATATTTAGTCATTGTGTATTTAAAAACTAATGATGACTGATTTCAAGATTTTACTGAGAAGTGCATGTAGTATGAATTAGAAACAAATATCTGGTAGTAGGTAATCCTTCACATATGAAATAGTTTCTCAATTCATATTTTGCTTCTCCTGAAAATTAACAAAATGGACTTAACATGTTTTGGGATCACACTCTTCAATTATACATTATTATTGATATTATAACATTAAAAACTATTAACATGTTAATAATTTATGTATATTTTCCTTATTGTAGCTAATTAGTTTTATATTTATGTTTATTTTAATTTTGACATCATCTATAGATTTTGCACTATATATTAAAGTTATTTAAATTGTTATATATCAGTGGAATTCAACCTTTTTTACTATGGAAGCTACTAAGTTATTCAGAAATCTACTCTCTTATAAAGATCATGTTCATGTTCTCTCAACTTGATATCTGATTACATACAACTATGCATTTAAATGCATTCACTCACTTTGGAGGAGCCACTCTCCTAGCCCTAAAAATTTTAAAGAAACTAAATACTTTATTTGTGTATTTAAAAATTTATTTATCACTTTTAATTTATTTTAACTCAACAAATAAAACAAATATATTGAAATAAAAATTAATTTCTCTATTTTAGAAAATCAACGTTAGAAAAAACAGTAGATTGATTACAAACTCATAAATTACAGGAAATGCTGATTGATTAAAAAAAAAAGCTAATGTGAAATTTGGCATTGTTTGGAGTTCGCAATAATTTTATCGTCAGGTCAATATGAAGAAGTGGCCAATTGCAGACAATCATCCAAATGATCATTTGTAATTTGGCTTCTTGATTTTTTTTTTGATATTCATATTTGAAAAAGTGGATTCTGACAAGTATGTTGATCTGAAACACGACAGAATTTTTTGTGCAATATCAGTTAATGTTGGAAACTTTGTGTATATATTTCCAAATGATAAGAAAATTAGTGATTTCACAATTTTAATGAAAAATAAAATAAACAATAGCAATACATTTAAAGAGAATTAAAAAATAATACAAAATAATGATAAATAAATTATTATGTTTTCAGTTTTAATTAAATTTGTAAGGAATCAACTTGGGAGAAATAAACAAGAGATCGACCAAAAATCGCTTCTCGATTGACTGGTCGATCGCAATCAACGAGTTGAATACCCCTGTTATATATCATTACTTAAATATTTCTTTAACCATTAAAAGATATTTTATGTTTTTTTAATATAATTATACTTTTTTAAACTTCAAAAATATTCAATCTAATAATAAATTTAATAGCCACATGAGAATATTCATTCATATTTTGAATTGTATTTGTTTAGAACAGGGGTGGGCAACCTTTTTTTTGTAGGGGGCCGTATAGAAAAATTTATGGTGGGCCACAGGCCAAAACAAAAACATTGATGATAATAGTATTAATTTAAAAAAGAGAAGGTACAGATATGTAAGTATACATAGCGTTGGTGTTAGATATAATAAAATAATGTGGCCCGCGGGCCAGAGGTTGCCCACCCCTAGTTTAGAACATAAGTGTTCTTACTGTTTTTGTAAAACAGTTTTAAATGATTTGTGACTGAAGAGCATCTGCTTAAAGGCCAAAAGTATTTTTATTTTTAAGTTATTAAAAAATTTTTATTTGAATATAATAGCTGCATTAATGCTGTATTTCTTATACTACAATAGCAAACTTTTAAGAGGATTTGTGCTTACAATATTTGATAAAGGAGTTTCTCCATTTTTCCTTCTACTTTACAGTGTTTCTTTACATTCGATACAAATTCATTCATATACCCATCTGTGAAAATGTCAGCAGTCATCCAGAGATTTTTTTTTGTGATTTATAACATGCTACAGGCATTTAACATTTTTGAAGCATCAAGGCATTTAACATTTAAATTTTTTTTTCAATCACCAGTAACAGAAATAGGGTTCTGTTTGCATTACTGCACACCATCATAGTTACTCTAGCTTTACTCACTTTGTAACCTAGGGCTGAATGCAATAATGCAATAAGAAGCTAGTAATTTTCGTAGTAAGGCTTGACAGTTTACACAATTTCATTGGTATTGTATACATCGTCTTTTCTGTATCCTTTCTTTGTAATCACAACTAAAAACTTTTGTATGTCTCTGCAGTGTTCAAATTACTAGATAATTTTTCCCCTTGAATTTAGATTCTCTTATGCCATGTCTTAGTCTGAAATTTTTCAACCAACCAGAACTAGTCTTGAAATCTGCTGGTCCACCCAGTTTTTCACTAAATTGGAGGGCTTGTTTTTACCTATTGTTGAGTGCTGAGCATTTCATAAAGTCATGCTTTTAATGGAATATGATAAGTTATTTTTATAATGTGCATTTTAAGATAGTATTTATTCTATAATAAATTATTATTGACCAATTGCTCCTGAAGTTTTTTTTTCAATCCATTTATTCATATATTTTTATATCAGCATTTTTTCTGAAGGCATGTGATATTATACCTCTTTAGAATTTAACACAATTTAAAATCTGGATATTTTCAATCCTTGAGGTTACAAAATTTCAGAAAGTTTATTGTATATTTTTTTTGAAAACTAAGAAATTTACTTTAAAAACATGATTTGCTCCTAAGACATGAAATTTTATATTAGATAAGAAATAAAACTTATTATTGATTTTATAAATATGATGGCTAATTCTATTATTTTATAATTTATTTTATTTGTAAGTTATTTTTTTAGATTCAATATTTTTTTGTCTTATAAATATAAATGTTTATGCAAACATTTAATATTTTAAATTAAGCAATATAAACTCTTGTTATTGCTTTATGTTGGAAATTGACAAGTTGAGATTCAAAAGGTTCTAGTCATATTTTCTTATTAAAAATTTTTTTTCTATTAAAACATTAAAGTATTAAAACATTTGTTCTGAATATAACTGAAATTTAAGATCGGAAGAGCGGTTCAGCAGGAATGCCGAGACCGATATCGTATGCCGTCTTCTGCTTGAAAAAAAAAAAATAGTTGATACTGTTGGTTTAAATGTTTTTGCGTCAACGTTTCTTCAATAATGGAATATCAGCATTAAATTTCATAGAAAATAAGTCTGGTTCTATAATTAGGTGAACTTAGGCAATCGCCTAGGTGTAGGCGGCCGGATGCCCGAGTCAGTGTACATCAACTAACACTATTTTATGGCACTATCTCATTAGTTCTATGGCATTGAAGTTTTCTGTGAAGTATATTGATATAGTTCTATGTTATAGGTTGAGACACAGTTGCTACTGTGCCTTTTTTTCATATTAATTGTGAAGTAAGTTTAAATCTATTCTATAAATTAAAAAAGTAAAAATCTAAATCATTTACATAATATTCTCTTCCTGTAATTAGGTTTCTTAAATGATCTTATAAGAGAATTAGATTCAAAAATAAGATAAATTTGTATATTTTGGAAAGATGTGTTGGCAGTTAGGAATTAGCATTAAAGAAAAACAATTTTAGAAGATCATTAGCCCTTTGAGGGCTTTAGGATTTCATTTTCTTTTATACTTAATACTTTTATACTTTATTTTATATTTTTAGCTATTTATAGTGCATTTTCCTTTATATTTATAACAGCAATCATTGTAGTTATAGGTAACCCTTATTTTATGCTGGGATTACGTTCTGCCATATTATTTTGTAGTTCGAAATGTCTAAATTTGAGGTAAAATTACTATAGAAATATAAAAATTACACACTCAGGTGGTACCTTTTGTTCTATTTAAAGAAATATCTAGAAAAACACAGAAATTTGTGTAAATCATGTGTATAAAATCTATAAAGGTACAAATTTCATAATTATGATACTATGTAATTTGAGACTTTGTAAATTAAAGATTACCTGTATTTTAATTTAATCAATTTTATAGCTATAAAACATCTTGATTAGGAACTTTTTTCTTAACATAATTATTAAATCATTATTTAGAATTAAAATTACTAGCCTTTATAATGTTTCTCTAAATTTTTCAGCTGGTGCAGATATTAAAGAAATGGAAAATAAGAAATTTAAAGATTGTTTTACTGGAAATTTTCTTTCTCATTGGGATAATGTATCAAGAACAGTAAAACCTGTTATTGCAGCTGTAAATGGATATGCAGTAAGTTTACTATTTTTATTAAACTTTTTATATATATATAATAATTTCTGGATTTTAATGATTTTTCAACTAATCCTTTAAGATAATAGTCCCCTAAGTGTGGTATGTGCTCCTCTAAGGTATTTAAGAAATTTTCAGGAATTCACATTGTTTACTTATAATACATGTCTGTTGTAAGAGGTATGTGTTATTTTTTAAGGGCTGCATGATTAAAAAAGTTTAGGGATTGCTACTTTAAATCATAAAAATTCAGTTTAATCATATGTTAAGTAATGGTAATTACTAAAATGAATTTTGTCCTCATTTTTTATAATTAGATGACTATATTAGGATATTTCTTTGAAAAATGAATAATAATCTTGAAAGAATACATAATAATTTTTTTAAATCAATAATTTTGACTGTTTTACAAGATTTAAGTATTCAATTTTACAAGCATTTTTTAGAAATACAGAGTAACCTTGTTATCTCAAACTTCTCTATCTCAAAATCCTTTGTGGAAAAAATTTTTTTTCAGTGTAGTTAACAATAATAATATAATTATACAAAAATAATAATATATATTCATTTTCAAACAAAATTCTTACCTTATCTATAGGTGATATAAGGTATACTGCTTCCATATTAGGTAGTGGTTCTCTTTTCTTATGAATATCTTCAACAACTAAAAGGCAAAAACATATAGAATGGCACTGAAGCAAAATTAGCTGATAATTTATAATATATATCATATATAAAATATACAATACTAATTCTATATATCCTTAAAAATGAAAAATTTGAATAAAAGATCTTACCGATATCTTCATTCAAATTTTTCATTTGCAAGGAATATATGTTACCAAATAAGATGATGTAAAATACAAAAACACTGAAATATTAAAAATTTAACCATATGTTTTCTGTAAAAAAAATAATTGTTAACATTATATTCAATTGGATTTCATAAAATTACAGCTAAGTTTTAGGAGCAAATATAATTTATATAGAAAATTCAAATTACAATTAATTGTCTTTTTCAACTGAATGTCTAATGAGCAAATGTTTCAAAATTAAATAAAGCATGTTTTGTTAGCATGGAGAAATATATAAAGGATGACTACAGGAATGTTTTTTGATAAAAAAAATTCTAAATTTTAAAATGTTAAATTCAAATTTTATATCTTGTATGGGATGTATTGTTAAATTTCAATACAAAATACAATCAGTCAGACTGACAGTGTAGAATGTTTTTTGGCTTTCCACTTAGAAAATCTGAGTCCCACATCTCAAAATTTGAGAGAGAAGTCCCAAGTTGGCTCTACAGTTTAGCTTAGTTACAGTTTAAAAGGAGTCCCTAAACTGTAGAGACTCCTTTTTATCAACTGGAGAGATGAATCAAAACATGCTGTTCTTCCATCCTAGAGCATCTGGATTAAATTCTGAAACCCATATTTTCAGATTTTTTTAGAACAGAACAGACTCAGTTTGCTAAATCACTTTTACCTGATGGCTTATTTTACCAATTATAAGAGCAGCCTGAGTGGATATTGAAATGCCGTGCCACTTATTATCCAATAAAATGAAAAGAAGCATAAAATTCAATAGGAAGGTCTCTCCACAATTGTGGATAAATTGTAGTACAATCTGAAATAGCTTCACTACTTAGTAATCAGCAAACAATTGAAAAACGGTATTAAAAAATGCATATAAAATAAAACTTCTTAAAGAATTTAAATCACAATATCTATATTCCAACATGCAAAGGACTTTTAAATATCAATGCCAATTTTCCAATGAAAATTATGAAATGGTATTTTTATCATCAAATTTATATACTTTTATGTTGTTTCTTTACTTTATTCATGAGGAGACATTCAACAGCCTATTATATTATTAGTTCTTGATAATGTTCTTAGTAAATTATGGCTATTGTTTTCTGAAAGATAACTTCACAATACTGATTAATAACTGTAGATATCGACTAAAAAATCATTTTTTATTTCTTTCTGTTTTTATATTGGTTTTCAACAAATTATTATTAAACAATGGGGCTATTCCAGGACTCACTGTAGAATGCCACATGATTCAGCAAACTGGAGCAGAAGAGCCAATAACCAAGTCCAGATCTCTTTAAAATCATGTTATGAAATTTATCTTGGGATTCTAGGTGTAAACTACAGAATCGACATGGATGGAAGTATATATATACATTTTCATACTGGTCTATTTATTACGGACTCTCTAATAAAATTGCATTTTCTAAGTTATTTTACAAAAATGAATGCTAAGTATTGATGCAATTGTCATTGTTTGCATAGATAGATAGTATTTCAGCATATTGCAATGAAAAATGCTTGATATTTTCAGGTTTAAGAATGAAAAAATCTTTGCTATATAATAATTAATGATAATAGTCATCTCATTTAAAAATAATTTCCGAATGCTTTTTAGGAAAGACAAAAATAGAATAGTTTTAATCCTCAATTTACAAACATCTCTCAAAAATACACTATAAAAATAAACTAGGAATTTTTTTTATGCCTATATTACAATGCTTATATTTATATTGTACAATATAATATATTTAATAATATATTGTGCTCTTTGAGATATTCAAATATTCTGTGTGTGTTTAAAATGTTTGTAATCTATTTTAACTTTTTGATAGTGTTTCATTTAAAATCAAAGTCTTTCCTCTATGATCTGTATTATCAAATTTTATTAATCTTATGTTAAATTCATATTATAACTGATCCATGAGGTTTCTTTTTATTATTATTTATACAGTAGAAGCCACTTATTGTTATCAAGCGTTTAATGTAATCAAAATTTACAATCCTGAATCATCCATATTAAAATGCATTACGAAAACTCTGTTTATAGTAATCAGAAAGTTGTCATCATCAGATACACTGCTATAAAATACCATATTTAAAACTAAAAAAATATCACAGATAATACTAAAATATTGGTTAACATTTAAAATTAAAAAAATATCGCAGATAATAACCACTATAAAATACCGCATTTAAAATAAAAAAATATCATAGATAATACTAAAATATTGGTTAAATCTATTAAATAAACAATCATTATTTGTTAGTTGTTCATTTATTGTTTTGTTTCACCAAAACTTAGACAAAAAAATGAGAAAATACAAAGATAAACAATTGTCCTCCATTTAAAATAATGCAGATTTGACTTAAGTGGAAAATCTGATTTGTGTAGGTTTTTTTAACATATAAATATTAGATTGGTGTAAGTTTTTGATTTAATAAGTTCGTACAGACAAATATGACTGCTTTTGAAAACTTCGCGGCGCCTTTAGATGGTTTTACTGCACGTCACGCCCTTACGAATGTAGTGGAGTTACTGTTGCCAGTCTGGTGATTTTTAGTGTTTTCTTTTTATTTCATCATTTTGATGATGAAATATATAGTTTAAAATTGTTGATATAGGGATTTAGTGACTTTATAATTGCCTTTATTGAAAAAAATTTAAAAATTATTTTTGATATAAATAATTTTCTTACTATTGCTTTAGTACTTCGTGATTTTCCATAAACTGGAATTGGCAACATTAATTATAAGTGTAAATCATTTCACATCACTTTTTCGCTTTAATTGATTACATGATATAAAGTTCAATATGTGTCTGTTGATCCATTAGAGAGCTTTTATTATTATTAGCGCTATCTTTTAATCTAATTTTCATTTTTTCCATTTTATATAGCCTGCATCTATCATTTTCCCGTATTCATAGTTTTCAGAGTGCCAACGAAAATGTTGAACCGAGGTTACACTATATATAACACCATAAGTACAGTATTTGCTGAATAATAATAAAAAAAATAAAAAATTGTATTTTTCTGATATGCACTGCTTAATGTTATCAAAATAGATCAGTCCCAAAGCGATTCTAATAAGCAGCTTCTACTGTATATTCTTCTGCACATTCTAATTGGATCCATGTTATTGTAATCATCATTCAGGGGCAAATTCAGTCTACAAAAAAAGCCTGGTTATTTTGAATTTTTACAAGTCTAGTATTTTTCAATTCAACCTTCAATTAATCCTCAATTAACTCCATCTGATGACTCTATTAGACAGTTATATAGCTAATCTACTTTAATCTCTTGTGTGTCATTGACAGCATTTACCATCTGTGACAGGAACATAGGATAAAATTTTACAACTGCAATTTCTTGGGTCCTAATTGTTTTATTGTATTTGTGTTTAGGGTTTTTGAAAAAGGACCATAATGAGGGCTAATCTACTTTAATCTCTTGTGTGTCATCGACAGCATTTACCATCTGTGACAGGAACATAGGATAAAATTTACAACTGCAATTTCGTGGGTCCTAATTGTTTTATTGTATTTGTGTTTAGGGTTTTTGAAAAAGGACCATAATGAGTTTCTGATGATGGATTCTAAATGTTTCTGGCTGAAATTTCTTTTAAATGGTTTTTATAAAAATTTAATTGAATATTTTTTTGGAAAATTCACTTTTTCTCCTCTTCTATATTCTAGATTACTATGTTTATGTTATTCTGATTATATGTTAAAATAAACTTACCCAAATTTTTTGCAAAAATTAATTTTTTATAGTATGAATTAAAAAATCTTAAAATTTAAATTATTGTAAATAATACCAAAATTTTGCTTAATTCTATTAAAATAGGCAATATTTTTTATTAATTGTTGATTTATTTTACTTTATTTTTGTTGTATTTTTTTAAAAAACAGAAAATACTAATATAAACAAGGATTCATCATTAAAAGGGACATGTACATTTATTGTTTTATTGCTGCCAATCTTTTTCCACACTTTTACTACCAAACCTATTACTTTCTGGAAAGTGTAGTATTTGGAGTTGAGTGAGAGGCACCATCAGGTGGTCCAATAAAAGCAAAGAATATTATAACTGTTTATGTATGAGGAGAATTTTTTTGATTTTGATTTATGTATGAAAGGAGACAATTTTTTTTATATTAGGCTTTTTGATATAAATTTGAAAATTTATAAAATATCAAATTAAAAATTATTGAAATTAAGGAAAACATATCAATAAATATAAATTATAAATAATAGTAATTTAAAATTTGTTAATAATATCTAAAAATTTCGAAGAATAATATAATAAAACAAATACGATTTTCATGTCTTCCCATTTTTCATAAATGAATTTTTAAAATTTATATTTGCTTTTTAGTTGCTCCTATAGAGCATTTTTTTAATTCTAGTCCTTTCGCTTTTTCGATATTTTTTCAGAGATGTTGATATTAAAATTATTAAAAGACACTATACTGTATGAATCCATCACATAATATTTTATATTTGAAATATTATATATTTCATGTATTTGTGCAAAATTCGAGGCAAAAAAAGTTAAGGTTTCAAAGTTTTATTGAAAAAAAGAAATAAGAATCAAACACGTGGTTACAATTCGGCATCCCATCTTCGTATATATCCCGCGCTTTTTTCATTGCCAGTTCAGAATCTCTGCCTTCTGGTGACTCGTTTTCGCGTTATACGTATATATATATACACGATTTAAAATTAAACAAAGTTATACATAAAAATCGTTTAATATATTCAAATTCGTATGCTAAATAAAATGCTACTAAATGTGTCCGTTTGAATAGTTCGCACGAAAAGAAATAAAAAAAAATCTAAATAAAATATATATAGATTTTTTATTTTTCCTTTTTCAAAACTTCTTTAAATAGTATATTTGATATTATAATTTCGCTTTTTTTATATGTTTCAATCATTCATTTAAAGACGTTGCTGGTTATCATCACTGATAACAGCAATCTAAATGAAGATCGAGGGAAATACAGTACACGTACCGATGGCCATAAAAATGGGCGATGATAGGGAATTGCAACACATTTAAGAATCTGCTCTTAATCTTTATTTTCATCATAACAAATCCCATTTCGATAGGATATTGTCTTCTACACAACTTGAAAGGAATTGTAGGGTCAGATTTAAATTCTGAGTGTGAGAATATTCTTTCCAGTTCCGATAAATTTCTTTGCACTACAGTGTTCGTACAAGAATGATTTTAAAAGATTTGTTCTTGCACAAACATTGCATTAGTTATTATTTCAATAACTAATGCAGTATTCAATAACTAATCCTTTACCTGGATTTCTTTTTTATCAATATTGCATCTGAAAGTTATCTATGGGTAGTAAACAGGATAATGACATACTATTTAAAATCTCGATAGAGTAGAATTATTCGTCAGATTGATCTTAATGTTTACCTGCTAAATTAATATTTTTTTCTCTCTCTCTTTCTCTATTATATTCTTCTCTATTCTCTAGATCTTATATCTACATAGAGAAGAATATTATTTTAACAGGTAATATCGCGTATAAAAATAAGATCTGCGAGAACGATATCTCTGCAGAATAAGGCAAGACGTACTCAGTAGACGGTAGACCCTGACAAACTCGATAGAGATCTTGATGACGTTATTGCAAATATTCGTTTTGGAACGTGTTCAAATTGTAATAGATCGTTTCTTGAGCTTATTCATAGTGGTAATTTTTGCTCTAATTTCAATCAAAAAGATTCGATAATTTAATTGAGAACGATACGGATCCTGGACAAGTTCCAGATGAATTAATCAACTTGACGATGGTAGAGAAGATTCTTATAGCTCCAATGCATCCAATTACTGTATGTCATTATTTCATCACGCTCAGATTATTAAAGTTCCACATTAATCTAATTATAAAATAGCTTAATAATAAGACACGTTTTAAAATATACTTTTAAAGTTCTTTTAAAAGATTTTAAATATTACTTATTAATTAAAAAAATCTTTTTATGAATATAACTTAGTACATTTATGATTCTAAATTAGTATGTTTTTCTAACACTAGATGACGCTAAACGAAATACTTTATTAGAGAGCCTACAAGCAGAGAGTGGCCATACGAGGATTAGCCGCCATGTCTTTTCCAAACGTTTCCATATCACTGATCTCTGTGCATGTATAGAGATTAAATGTTCTACATCTAGTGTGTATATATAAAAAAAGAAAAAATTTTCTGAAACACATTTTAATTACAATAAAATTTAACAATATATATATAAAAAAAAATTTTCTGAAACACATTTTAATTACAATAAAATTTAACAATATTCTTGCTAGAATATTTTAGTTTATTAACTAAATATAACTTGAAATATATACAGTATATTGTATTACGAGTTAGGAATTGCTTTCATATCGTAAAATCTATTGATATTTTTTCATTATTTAAGTGATTAAATGATTATTTAAGTAATTAAATGACGTAGTTGTTGTTTAACATTGTATGTTGTGTTTATTAATTTTGTAGTTTGTAGTCTATTTCTGATTTTGATTTGGAATTGAGTTAATTGTCGACCATTGAGTATTTTGTGTTCCAAACGTTCAGTTCTTGGATAAAAAATCAGTTTTTATTCTTCAATAGAGGAATGTGAAAGAGAAAAAAACTTTTTTATTCATAAATTTTTTGGGTATATGTTAAGGAACGATTGTTTTCTAGTGGGTGGTAGCGGGTTAGATTTCAGATTTTGTAAAGAGAGCAGAAGATACACAAACTTTAAATGCAGAAAATGTCCAGAAAGTGAAGTTGATATTGTTAAAAGAAAAATATTCTCATTTTAACTGAATAGCGGTAAAAAAAATATAATTATTAAATGTTACATAGGCTATATACTTCTTTCTTTTTGTTTTACAAATATTTTTTTGGGAGGTCTTACATATACATTTTTCTTTATGTTTCATGTTATTAATATTCCTAATAAAAATTAAGTTTCTTATGTGAAAGAAAGTTATTTGTTTTTAATTAGTTTTTGAACGGAATTCCTGTTTTTGTATTGCTCCAGGTCTCATATAACACGGTTTCCAGGTCATACAACACAATGTTTCAATGTATGTTTTATAAAATATTGTTTTAAAAACAAAATTTTGTAAAGTGCAATATTTTTATGAATTTATTTATTTTTAAAAACTGATGATTTGAGGGAGCGCAACAAAAATTTTTGCTCAGGGTGCCAAAAGTTCTATAGCTGGCACTGAAGAAGGCAGACTTCCAGTAATGAGCACTGACATAAAAATTAACTTCTATTAGTGACTTTTTTCCTTACACTGAGGATAATAAGATATTTTTACAAATACATACGATGATATTGTATAATTTACAATAAAATATCTAACTTAAACATTAATTGCTTAATTTGATAAAACAATATAAAAATTAATCAGTACAATACATTGTATAGTAAGTTACTATATAATGTATTATACTGATGATGGAATTTCCAAAAGTACTTAATAACCTATTTTGTGTTATTCACTTAATAAACTATTGTGTTATTTCCTGCTTAGTAGTGCTAGATTAATTGATTTTTATATTGTACAATTGCATTTTACAATATTTTCATGTAATGATAAATATTGCAAATAAACAAATTTGTAATTTCTTTCTTCAATAAATAATAGAATATTTGAATATACAGTATATATGTAAATTGTAAACAATTTGTTTTTGTTTATATTAAATGCATATTGTCCATAATTCTAATGTTTTGTTTATTCTGCAGATTATCCAAGGAAATTAATTTCCCATCTATTTCAGTTAATTAGAAATATACTATATTGATTTTGCAATTATGAAGAAATTAATACTACTGTTAAAACTTCTAGCAAAATAAGACTGATCAATCAATTTTAAACCAGTATCTATTTTGAGAATGGTATTGTCCAATAGAAATTTATTACAACATTTGGCATAATATTTATTATATTTTATAAATAAAAATTAAAAGAAATATGAATAGAATTCAGATAAAATTAGTTTATTTATAATATATAATTTTATTCTACCTATAATTATCTATTTCACATGTAAATTTTATAAAATATTGTTTTAAAAACAAAATTTTGGTAAAGTGCAATATTTTTATGAATTTATTTATTTTTCAAAATTAAGTATTTACTATTAATTTAGTACATATTGAATATCTGTTGAATATTTGTACAAATTTAAAATAATAGGTACTTAGCCAAGTAAAAATTTTAATAAGATGATAACATTTTCAGTGTAGAAATAGTATAGCATCCTGTGTTTTTGTCAGTTTATTATGATGAGTAATGTAAGAGATTATCAATTGTTACAATGTATGTATGTGTATATATATATATATATATATATATATATATATATATATATATATATATATAAAAATATAAATAAAAAAAAAAAAAAAAAAATATATATATATATATATATATATATATTTACTGTCTGACTTAATCAAGGATCACCTGTATTTATTTTATAAATACATACCAATGTAGAAATATCTAAGTTCCAATAATTTTATATGAAATCATAAAATAAATGTCACTGACTATATGAAATAAAGATAAAAATTTTTATTAGTTTTTTATTTTAATATTTAAAAATAGATTTTAACTTTTTTTTTATAGACTGGAACAATTCATGGAACTTTGCTTGGATTGCAGTTTATGGGTAAAGATAAAGGAAATATAGGAGGAACCATAATAAATATATCCTCTAACGCTGGTAATTTATAATTATATTGTAATTTATTATATTTAATTTACATTAATGAATATTATATTTATAATTATTAGCTCTTCAACCTTTTCCTTTGGCACCAATTTACTCTGCTTGCAAACATGGAATTCTTGGATTGAGTAGTAGCTATGGTGTAAGAATTATTTAATAGTTATAGAAACATTTTATTAAATACTGTAAATTGAAATTATTTATAATTATAATTTGCTATTTAATATTCAGATATGTTTATTTTAATAATAGCATCCAATCCATTTTGAGAGAACTGGAGTCTGTGTTTTAACTTTATGCCCTTCACCTACCAATACTAAATTAAATAAGAATTTTGTATGTAATTCTGCATTGCCAGATGTTGCTAAAAAACATATGGATAACATTGAAATGATAGAGTAAGTAATAATATATTCAATTTTTTAATTTGATGTTAAAAAAATATACTGAAATTAAATTAGATTCTGAAAACCTCTTTGATAGATATTGTAAAAGATTTTTTTATTTTGTGAACTTTTGTAAAAAAAAAAAGCATAAAAATTTACTTTTTATAATTTATTTTGTAATTTTTGATTGAAAATAATAGCATATCCAGATGCTCTACAAAGTATATGCTTTCATGCATATGATATGATATGAATAAATCAATTTTATATGAAGAAAAATTTAAAAATTATTCTAATGAACTGATCTAGCATTAAATATATTGTAAGGTATGCAGTTATTTAATGTGTTAACCCTAAGTTGATTTGGTCATATAGAATGAATTATCAAAGAGCAATTAATGAAACATATGTATGTTGGATGGAAGCAAAGAAGAAAAGTTAGAGCAATTGGATGGGAATCTGAGGATTTTTATCCAATTGCTCTCATCATATGCTGGATTGCAGTCTTTTCAGGGTAAGAATGAGCAGTGGAAATGTATATGAAGACAATGATTATGCAGATGGTATAGTATATAGAGATTAAAATGTATTACATTGTTTGATCAGGTTATATGAATATGTTCTTGCATAAATACTGCCCACTCTCTCAAGAAAATAACTTAAATAGGCAAAATTTTTTCTGTATTATTTTATTTAAATAATTCTGTTTATAATTTATTACAAGAATTAAATTATATAAAATTTGTGATTGTTAATAATATTTATGACAGTAGAGCAGGCTGCATAAAGAATACAGGGTGGTCTGCAGACTATATGTTTGACATGACATGACTGACATAATGTGTATATAACACTATATTTTATTTTTAATGCAAAACTATATATTTATAATATGTATATATTATTTTAGACCATCAGTTGTTGCTGAAGCATTATTCCAGATGCTGAATGAACAAAAAACAGGAAGTGTTATGGAAGTTAATTTGAAAGGTTACCAATATATCAATTATTACTAATAAAAACTGGATAATTATATTTATTATAAATTTGGTTTTGTTAGTTTTGTAAAAATAAAAAAAATTATATACTTTCTATATAAAAATTATGGTGTATATTATTTTAAGGTATTGTAAATATCTTAGTACATATTTTTAATAATTTTGGAAATCTCACTGGACTGAAATTTAAATCATTAATCATGAATTTTGAAAGGATCAAACCCCTAAACTCTTATATGATTTCAATTATATTTGGAATTCTAATTCTCTTTAGTCAAAAAAGCAATTATTAAATTTTTAAAATTCTATATTGTGAAGAAATTGTTATAGGAATACAGATTATCGATAAATCTCAAATAAAGAAGCACATTTAGCAGTGTAGATTCTCAGCAAAAAAAATTTTGTTAAATGCAAAAACGTTTTCAGTATCACAAATACCATCTTCGGTTGCAAACAATAAAGAACAAAAGAACTACAGTTGATTTCAAATGTAATCGAACACAATATTAAAATTTAAACATGTTAATATCAGAATACAAATAATCAGAATAGAACAAAACTTAACAAACATATATATATGGTTTCTTCAATGGCAAATATAAACATTTACATACACTACATATTTTTCTTAATAGCATATTTCCATGCAGGGCTTAAATCTTCCGCTTGCCTAATATTAATGGTATTAGTTGTTTCATTAGCTCTCAAAATTTCAAGTTTTTCCCTCGTTTGTAAATCTTTGCGATCCTGTACAGTTTTAATTACCTTCACATCTTGCCAAATAATGTCGACATGCTTTTCATAGGCTCTTTGGGCCAAAGCAGTAACTAAGTTGCCTTTAGAAATGTTGTTTTTATGTTCTATAAGCCTCTATCTAAAGTTTCTAGCAGTAGCCCCTATATATGCTTCGGTGCGGTTATCATCAATATTTCGTAAAGGTATCTTATAAACTCCGGATTTATAATCTTCAGTCCTTTTATCTTTGTCATTACGTAACAAATTAAAAATGGTGGGCGATCTCTTAAAGGTACGGGATCTATGGGTGGATTTAAGGGTTTGTTTCACTGTATTATTAGCATGGAGACTGTAAGGCAAGGGGAACCTGAGAGGCATATCTATAGTCAAATCGTTTGATGTTGGAGGCCCTTGTTGGACGGGAGGGGAGGTTTTATTTAAAAATTTGGCTTAGTTCTTTTGTTCTTTATTGTTTGCAACCGAAGATGGTATTTGTGATACCGAAAACGTTTTTGCATTTAATAAAATTTTTTTTTTGCTGAGAATCTACATTGCTAAATGTGCTTCTTTATTTGAGATTTATCGTTACATGTTAAGCAGTTTGTTTATTATATTGAACATAGATTATGTTTTATGATGATAAATTATGAACATTAATAGATTAATTATTGATTTTGTTCATAATTTTTTTTATATTTATGTATCATTATATATAATAAATAGAAGCCATTTAATTTTTATTCATATCACTATATACAAGCTATGTAAATACCCCAATTTAAAACTGGTTAAATTATTTTATATTGTAATGATTTTTGTAAAAATTGGTTACTATGATAGATATATTTTAAGATTTATAATTAGAATTTTTTAAAAAAATTAATTTTTAGGTGCTAATTTTTGTATTCAGGAAAAGATATGTATTCTTTTCCTTTTCCTCCAACAATTGTCATCATTCCACTATTTCTTCCATCTTCAAGAATCTGAATAATTGCTTTTGCAACTTCACTGGCTCTAAGAAATTAAGAAATCAATAATAAATTTATATTATCAATGGATTATTTTAATGTAATACTATTTAGGTCCTCATTTAACACCATCTCACTTAATGTCATTTTGCTATTTTGTCATAAGCAAAACTAAATTATTTAGTTAAAAAATTAATGTATTTTAAGCAGAGCCAGATTTTCATTTTTAGGGCCCTAGAACGAGCAAGTGTTTGGGGCTCCTAAAAATTCAAAACAACTATGTCAAATTTTAAAGACTCCTTATAACTTATAAGAAACTGCATTTTTAGGGGCCCTAGAATGAGCAAATGTTTGGGGCCCCTAAAAATTCAAAACAACTATGTCAAATTTTAAAGACTCCTTATAACTTATAAGAAACCTTTAAAATTTTACTTTCTATCTAGCACTTTAATAAAAACTCATTCTTCTTATTAAAAGTTTATAAAAGTTGAAAATTGATTGATAGTTTTTTTAAAAGTTTATAAAAGTTGAAAACTGGTTGATAGTTTTGGGGTCCCTAGAATTAAGGGGCCCTAGGATGCGGCCTAGTTGGCCTTTTGTTAAATCCAGCACTGATTTTAAGCTAGCAGAATAAAATAAAGCCCTATTTTCTCATGTCTCCCTACATAACAAAGATAAAAAAACATATTGGATGAGGGGCCCTAGGATGTGGCCTAGTTGGCCTTTTGGTAAATCCGGCACTGATTTTAAGCTAACAGAATGAAATAAAGCCCTATTTTCTCATGTCTCCCTACATAACAAAGATAAAAAAACATATTGGAAGCTTGTAGTATTTTAGTAAAAGCAGATGATCACATTTTATTTGAGCACTAACTCAAATATGCAATATTATCTATGAACAACAGTGTTAAACTATACTGCAATAGGACAATCAATTGGATTTGCTGATGGAAACACTTTGTCTTTTCCAACCAAAGGACCTGGAATTAAATTAGAATCCCCTCCCTTGAAAAATATATATGAAGAGTCCAGACTGAGCTTATCTATCTCCTTCTTCTACAGTCTGACTGATCTCCTTGAGTGTAGTCGATATGTGTTAGGGATTGAAATAGCACTACTATTAGTGAATGATTGAAAACTCATTAAGAAAACTAATCATAAACATAACAACTGTAAATTCGGAAAATATATATGAAGAGTCCGGACTGAGCTTATCTATCTCCTTCTACAGTCTGACTGATCTCCTTGAGTGTAGTCAATATGTGTTAGGGATTGAAATAGCACTACTGTTAGTGAATGATTGAAAACTCATTAAGAAAACTAATCATAAACATAACAACTGTAAATTCTATGGGGTTTTTAGAAAATAATTTTTTTTCTGTAAAACATAATTGCTATATAATATTTTCTAAAAAAAAAATCATGCTTTTCATTCATTTCATTCTGTTATGGAGCAATATAGTAATGATAAGGTGCCAAAAGTTATCAATTAGTGTCAATTCTAGTACCAGAAAGAAAGCATTATAGAAATGTAGCCTAACTTATAACACTAGACTTATGAGATTTCTGATTTCGGTTAACATTGTTTCAATTAAAGTCATGATTTTCAGAAATCTAACTCTGATGTTAAACAAGGATCCAGTGTATAGTGTTCTTCAAAAAATTTCTTAAGAACATTGTATGTATATCAAGTTGGATGGATCTACTCTTAAAATTTTAAAATATTTATAATCAATTGCTAGTGCTGAATTAGTGCCACAGTTCCCAAAGTTTTGATCTTAATTGTTGATGTTTGAACCTTTGCAATCTTTATTGTAAGTACTACAGTATATATAATGAAATATTTATTTAATATATATTTTCACTATATTTTATAGAAATTTTGAAATCTCGACTTTTTGTAAAAAAATTTTTCTTCTGTTTCTGCTAATGGCCTCACTATTTTCATATCACACAATATTAATAAATTTTTAATTTCCGATTTCTTTTGTCTAATAATTGTTTTTTTGATTGTTGTTTGATTATTTATTTCATCAAATGTGATATGATTAGAGATACCTGTTAACAGTGAACTGATCATGCATTACTTTTTCTAATTTAAGTAAAAGGAAATTATTGTGTTCATGGTAAAATAAACTGTTTATTTATTCAAACCAATATTTAATTTATTTTTAAATATTGGTTTGAATATACTGTCTTTATCACATTAACAGTTATCTATGCATACTTCAAAAAATAATTGAGATATTTTTGTAGGAAAATTATAAAAAATATTTTACAAATATAATATTAAAAAGCATTGCAGTTCGTATTTCTAGAGGCCAAAATGGGGAAAAATGTTCAAATGTCGAAAAGCTCGTATGTAGAGAGGTTTGTAAATTCGAGGTTTCTCCTGTCCAATGTTAACTCTGTGGAAGAACATTGAATATTTAGAGACTGTCATTTCATTTCTTCCATTTTCAAGAAGATAATTATTTTATGATATTTCATTAAGCCAAAAAATCAATACTGTACACAAACCCATTTTATAATACTGTTCAAGCTAGCACTGATTCAAAGTGGAAAAATTTGTGTTAGAATTGGATGAAAGAAAAAGTTAAGAAGCGGCCATCTTTAAAGTTATTAGAAGAGCTGTCGTTGGAAGGAATGAATCTCCCGCTTCTCTTACTAGACAACCGGATTATAGCACATTTATTACACTGAATGGGATGATCTGAAACAAAAGAATGTTATTTATAGCGATTTACCACCGATGAATCCTTCTAATTGCGGAGAAGCCATTTTGGGCTTTGATGCCAGTAACAGACATAACGTTTTGTCGGAGTGGTTTATGCAAAATTTAATGAAAGAAATGACTAAGCCAGAAAATTCTGTACACGCTCTTTCGTGGAGAAGATTACATCTGAGTAGGGCAAAGTTGAAGGCGTCCAGTAGAACATCTGCATTGTTATCAGGATTTGCAATGGTAGCAATGGTAGAGGTACAACTCAGCAAAGAAATACCAGTTCAGTTGTTAATTGCCTTCAGTGTTTGTACAACTCTTTTGGTAGCAGTGCATATGTTGGCACTTATGATTTCTACATGCATCCTGCCAAATATTGAAGCAGTGGCCAGCATACATGGAATTGCTGCTGTATCTGAATCTCCACATGAAAAGATGATACTATATCGAACTAGCGTGGGCTTTTTCGACTTTTTTTGGTATACTACTGTTTCTTGTTGAAATTGCAATTTTGTGTTGGGTTAAGTTCTATGATTTTTCACAAGAAGCTGCACTGGCTGCAACTATTTTACTTATTCCAATGGTAATCACATTTTTAGCATTTGCATTTCATTTTTATAGAAAACTAGTTGCTCACAAATACGAACAATCTACACATGGCCTTCAGGAATTAGAAAGCATGGTTAATCAACTTCATTATGAAGGAACAACTCTGTCCCTGAATGGATCACAAATGATAAGTGTTTGAATTTTTATGCAAATTGATGAGAATAAAATTATCAACTTTAAAGCACAATTTGTTTTCCAAGCTTAAAATTCTAAGGATAAGATTCTTCAAAGATGTTCCTTTTTTTAACGTTGAAACACATTTTAAAGCATAGAGAGCATCAGCAAATAGATCTGCATTGAAATCAGCCCTGCACAACTATACTTATTCCAGCGAAATGTGAATGGCCTGGTCAGCAAGACTGGACTGAAATGTCACTCACAAATATTGCCAAATCCTGAATATAATTTGGCGAAATATATTCATAATAGTGACAATGAGTATAGAGAGCATCATCAAATAGATCTGCGTTGAAATCAACCCTGCACAACTATACTTATTCTAGCGAAATGTGAATGGCCTGGTCAGCAAAACTGGACTGAAATGTCACTTACAAATATTGCCAAATCCTGAATATAATTTGGCGAAATATATTCATAATAGTGACAATGAGCATATTCTGACTCTATATATAAAGCAGAGTTAGTGATATCATTGTTGCACTCACACATTCATATCATCATCAGCTGCATAAATATAATAAATTAAGAGAAACTCCTTAGTACTTAGGCAGGGTCAAGAAAAAACACAACTTAGATCTTCAATTTAAAAATTAGTAGCGCTTAATAAATATAATAAATTAAGAGAAACTCCTTAGCACTTAGGCAGGGTCAAGAAAAAACACAACTTAGATCTTCAATTTAAAAATTAGTAGCGCTTTCGATTTTTTAATAACAAAATCCTCTTCAGCTGTACATAAATGTTAGAACACTTAATAAATACCGATTATCGAACACAAAATGGAATACTTCAAAATTATTTTAAAATACGTTGTTATGGTAACAGCTCAGGTTACTCATCTAAAACATTACAATTAACTTAGATTCAACGTTATATACGTAGAAAAAATGTAACAAACAATAAATTCTAACATAAAAAATTAAAATACAGAATAAACTAAATAAATTAAAAAATTTATAAGCGTTTTTATCCTGGGAGAATTAACTTCTAAATTCGCGATTTTTACCACTTGTACACCATTTCCAGGCGTTACTGATACTCGTCGGGTCTACTTTATTAATCGGTGGTATGACGTCATTGCGTTTATCGTAGATGGTGATGGCTTCCGCTATTCTTCCTCTCCTAGGATCTTCCTCCTTCCAGATTAATCTTGCATCTTCCCAATCTATTCGTAAATCAGTTATCTTTAAAACCGGTAAAACTACCTCTTGAGTCATATATTTGTACAGTAAGACCCCGCTTAACGCTGCACAGTGTGTCATTCTGGCAATCTAGGTGGAAAAAATTCAAATTTTGAACTTCGCCAAAAGTTCTAGCTTGTTTTACATTTCAATAGTAGAATGTTTACTGCACATGAAAATGCAATTAGTTTATCTAAATATCACCGGAAGTAGCAATAACAAGCGTCGAAACCTGCTGAGTCTGGCACATACCAGATGCAGCATGACTCCATTATCTCAGGCCTGGCGCACATTAAGACGCAGGGGACACAGGCGACGCAGCGCAGCACAGCACAGAACTTTGTGTTTAAGCGGTTTACATAGACATGCGCGAATTGACACGCAGGGCAGGAATGTGCCTGTCCCACACAGTGTGGGTGAATAGTTTCCTGTGCACGTGTCACATAGTACAATATGATATGATGTTAAAACACTTAAATTAAATTGTTTTTATATACATTTTAGGACTTATTTATTTATCTGACATGTATCTGGTTCTATAACATGTTTTAATTAAAACAAATAAAGTTGTAAAAATGTAAGCCATGTGGAAAGGCTTTAATTTATAAATAAGAAACATTTAACCCTTTCAACTGACCGACAAAAATGATCTTCAAAGTTCTATATTTGATTTATTATTCAGTGTGGAAAAATGAATCGAATGTAATATAATTAAGGATTTTTTACATACAAACAATAAAAAATTTAAATATTTGAGAATTCATAATATAATTAATAGGATGTTTTACATACAAAACAATAAAAAATAAATATCTGAGAATTCTACCAAATTTCGGAATGGATATATCGTCGTAAGCGAAAAAAATTACGTAACTTCGTAAGGTAAGTCGTAGCTTTATTTAAATTGATTGCATTTGATTCGGAATAATAAGATATGTCTGAAATCGTTTAAAATATCCGATTATCTATAAAAGTTTTGCAGAAAATTGTAAAGAAACGTGATTTTGAGCACAGACTTTGGAGCCCCATAACTTGAGAATGGGACTTTTGCCCTTCATGGGATCTTCACCAATGAACTCAGGAATCTTTAATTAGGGGATAAGATAAAGGAGGGTTTGAAACTCCCCTGGGATTTTTAATACTGTCGGTACCCCAGCGAGATTTGCAAGATGCATATTGATTCACTTGTTAACGCAGGTAATTTTCGGAAAGTTATCGAATAGCCAAAAATGTTATCTAAATAAATTAGTTTTTAATCTGCTACATTTGTGCTTCAACTGATTTCAAGAATTTTCGGAAAGATAGAGGAAGAAGAAAAAAAGATCGTTTGCCATTCGTGTTGTTTCGTGTTGATCACGAGTGGTTGTGGAGGATTTTGTGAACTTCTGAAATATTTTAGCGAATGGTCTAGTAACTGTTTATTGAAATGACGTGTATTTATTTCGCTGCCTGAAATTAATGTTTGAATGTAAATATGATGTGATACTTTCGACGTGATCGTTGTGAAAAACACAACTTGCATACCACGTGGTACTTCCCCAATCTTGTTGTGAAAAACGTATTTGCTGGTGAATTTATGCAAGTGTTTTTTTCCTTTTTTGGGGTGAGGAGAGGGTGTTGGCAATCAAATTTTTTTTTGGCTACAAGATTTTTGAATACCATAATTAATAAAGGAAACTGCCTTGTTATTACTTCAAACTTAATTAATATTAGAAGCACTACACAGCAGGTGCATAAAACTAATTTTTTATTGCTAAAAGCTAATGTTTTCGATGTAGTTTTACATCCTCTTCAGGCACAAACAGAATAGAACTGAACAAGTTTAAATTCAAACAAAACAAAAAATATACGTTTTTAGAACTATGCAAGTTACATTGGTAACAAACAATAAATAACTCCGTAAATTAAGGAGTATAAAATAGATAACGTAACATAAATTATATACAAAATAAACAGAAAAATAAATAAATAAATAACATAATTTTAAAAATAAAAATAAAAATTCATTCCATATTTATACGACTTTCGATGCATTGATCTA
>AYEL01063769.1:0-36093 GCA_000484575.1 Olivierus martensii
TTTTTTGTTTTGTTTGAATTTAAACTTGTTCAGTTCTATTCTGTTTGTGCCTGAAGAGGATGTAAAACTACATCGAAAACGTTAGCTTTTAGCAATAAAAAATTAGTTTTATGCACCTGCTGTGTAGTGCTTCTAATATTAATTAAGTTAGATTTTTGAAATTATTTCGAGCACTGACCATAGGATTAATTCTATTTAAACTGATTTAATATCAAGTTATTATTAACAACACAATAATTGATTTTAATCATTTAAAAAAATAAAATAAAATATGAATTATGCAGTGTGCGCCAAATGATTAATTCATTAATCCGAATTACCATTTTCAAAAATTTGATAAAATTGTTAGGAATATTTCAAACTTTTCAAAACTAAATTTTGAAACTTACTTTTCTTCTTTCTGAACACCTTTTTGTTGTGCTAATCTTTCTTTTGCTTCTCTATTTAACTGTTCAGCAAGTTCCTTTTGATGCTGCTTTCTTTTTTCTTCCGAAGGTTGTTCAGTCTATATAGCAAACAAAATTCCAGTTTAGTAAGGAATGTATTCAGAAAAAATTCTAGAAAATCACACTCACACTCACACACACACACACACGACCCTCAGTTAAGATTGAGAGAGTTTTTAAATACTAAAAAAACTTGTTTTCCTGATGTTTGACTAGATTTTTCATATGTAATAATCAGCTGATCATTCAGCAAGCTATTCGTTTGTTTAAATAAGTTTTTATTATTTAATTTTTTTTATTTAAAATATCAATAATTTTAGAATTACAGTCGATTCTGCTTAATTTGGCCAAATCTCAAATAACGAAAACAAAACTAATGAACTAATACATAATTTAAACGTTTAATTGGGACAGTAGCAGAAAAGGAATTTAGCAATTTTTAACATATTTAAGGATTTTCGAAACTATGTCAACACTGCATAAACTATTATTTGGGAACACTAGTGTGATGCAAATCAGTTATTTATCGTCGTGTGTCTGGCAAGTATGGGTCTGCTTAAGAGTCTATCATTACTATATACTGTATTTAGCAATATTCATTTACGGTGTTGATTTTATTTAAAATTTTTAAATCTTTGCCAAGATGCCAAGAAATGATTTTACATTTTCAAGTAAACTTTGCTGGATAAAATTAAAAGCAAGCCATTTAATACAAGCCATCGTAGACTTGCTGATTTAACTGGTGTACCAAAAGCTACCATATTACATCTCCTACAAGGAGTGGGCATTACAGAAAGAAATTCCATTGAACATCCAAAAGGAAGAGTAATGGAAAGGATTCAGAAGTCAAAGAAGCATTGGATCAATGGTTTTCTATAGTTAGTGGGCGAGGCATGAATACCAGCAGCCCAGTGTTGAAGGCAAAGTCAGAGGAGATCACTAAAAGCTAATAATTAGGTACCTAATTTTAATAAAGCATTAAAATAGGTATTATTAGTTTTTACCTACTTATTACATATTTTATTTTAGATTTATTATTAGTTCATCTAATTGGGCAGCCACTTAATTGGGCCAAAATGGATTAGTCCCAACATGGCCCCTTATTTTGTAAATTGGGGAGATATCAAATCTATCTTGTTTGTTTCAAAATGCCAATATAGATTTATATTAGCATTTTGAAGAAATCATCGATTTAGGATAAATGAATAAACAGAAATAATTCTATCTGCCATTTTTAAAAGGATTTGACATGAGATGTTGACCAAAACAACTGTAAAATATGATAATTTGGCAAAACTTTGTACCAATTTTAGCATATAGAAGGCACACAATCATTTGTATGAATATAAATTACAAAGCCCCTTATTTTGTAAATTGGGGAGATATCAAATCTATCTTGTTTGTTTCAAAATGCCAATATAGATTTATATTAGCATTTTGAAGAAATCATCGATTTAGGATAAATGAATAAACAGAAATAATTCTATCTGCCATTTTTAAAAGGATTTGACATGAGATGTTGACTAAAACAACTGTAAAATATGATAATTTGGCAAAATTTTGTACCAATTTTAGCATATAGAAGGCACACAATCATTTGTATGAATATAAATTACAAAAACATTTATTTAGAGAATAAATTATTAGAATGGACAATCTTTAGTTAAAAACTAATTGTTGTCATGAAGGAAAAAGTACTTTTTATAGATTTTAAAAAATTAGAAAAAATGATTGATAAAATTATTTTAATAAAGATTATGAAAAATCAAATCTAAACCTTTTCTTTATATTTATTTATCCCAATAAATAAATTGTTTTATTTGAGTTGAGAATAAAGATACTTACACTCCTGAGTCAAACTTTCAAAATTGCTGATAAGAAATGTAATGGTTTCATCTTTAATGACATATATCATGATGTTATCCAATCTCAGATCATCACTGCCAGATAATCTCAGAATTGAGTAAAAAATTTCAACCTTTCTCTTTTCGATAGAATTGTAAAACATTATAATGTTAAATATTGCAATTGTAAAGAAAATGACTTAGTTGTAAGTAATATTCTGTGAATAGAAAAAATAGGAATTGTCCAACAGATTTATGTAAATAAGTTTGAGCCTGCTATGTAAGTAGCTTGTAAGGAGAGAGGTGACCTTGACCGAGTTTGGAGTGAGTAGAATTGAAGTGTTGAACTAGGCTTAGTGATATTGTGAATTGTCAATCAACAAGTTAAATATTTTCTTGTAGTGTGACTGAAGGCTTAGTAGTTTAATTAATTTAAGGTTCCTTTTATTCTTTGAATTGCTGTATGGTAAGTTATTTTATTAACTTGTTTGTGCTTTATTGATAACACTTTTACATTTTTTTGTGGAATTAATAAATATTTTTTATTATTATTTGATCTAATTGTTTGGTATTTATTCTATTTATAGTTCAGTATACTAACACAGTTTTGTTGTTTTGATTATAACACATGTTCCTGATTTTCTTTAACAATTGTGAAGTTCCGGTTGGTTGTTAGTTAATATTAAAATAACTATTGTTTCAGAAATTATTTTTCCAGTAAAAGTCCTAGCCAGGTAAACTCTGGAATTATTGCAGTGTCATTAGCCATTACGTATTGTTAGTTTATTGAAATTATTGACTTTGCAAACTATGTAGTGTCATCAGTAAGATATCACTATTCAGTCATCAGGAATCAGAGACTGATTGTTTATATATCATGGATTGAAGAAAGTTTGTTTGTAATCAAATAATCTTCCTTAGTTGGAAAAATTCTTTAAAACTATTGAAAATTTGATATTATTTGAAATGATCTGATAGAGAATATTTTATGTAGAAAAAATATTTTGAAAAAATGTGTAAAAATTATGTATGCAAATAAACTATAATGGCTTTTGGATTTTTTTTATTCTTTTTAAATTATAACACTATCAAAAATTAAAAAAACAATATAATAGTACAGTATATGATCCATAAAATTTCAATTTTTTTTTACTAATAAATAAGAAGAGTTAAAGTGAAAAATTGGAAATCCAATTTTTACAAAAAATTAAATTGGTCTGTACCATGATATGTAAGACTTAATCTGAGGAGCACAAAGGATTAATATTTTATCATGAATTTGATAACTTTTAATAAGAGATTTATAGTATGTGTGATTGAAAAAAACTAATAGAAGAAATGAGAATCTGATAATGCCAAATGTTAATATTTTCAAATTTTACATATAAAAACAACTAATAAAGTTATCAAAACAATTTATAAAGAGAGCAAAAACACTACTATTTCCAATGAGTATTAGCAAATATTGAGCCTGCATCTTGTATCTGCTATCTAGTTGTTACTTTGTTAATTAATACTCAAGACCAGTAATTTAAAATATTCCTATTATTGGCAAAATATTTAAAGCCAACAGTTTTTATCCATTATTTCCAAAATTTACACACAAGAAATTTTATAATATATCTAAGATATAATAAATTTCTAATTTTATTAATACTTTTACTTATAAACTATATGCTATAATATAAACATTACATGGTATTTATCTTACCCTAAGTTTGGATTCCATAATTGCAGTTCTTCTACCTCTCCCAAGGAATGGTTCTTCTTCTGTGACGGATTTCAAATCTTCTTCCTCCTCTTCATCTTCTTCTTCATCCTATAAATTTTAAATAAAGCCAATAACAACATAAACCTATAATAAATCTTAATATTTTAAAGATAACAACAACAACTTACTTTCAAAAATATTGCAATATTTTTTAATTTCTTTTTGCTGTTTGTAAAAATAGTTGCTGGTTGTTTCTGTAATTATAAATACATATACATATAATTTATTAATAAAATATATAATAATAAAATATTCTATGGTGGCCCGCCTGTCTGGCGCGGACAGTGGGCTACATCGATGATCGAACCGGGGGAGATTATCGCCCTTTTCAAGTTGGGTCGACTGGTCGTCATGCCTTCCGATCCATCCGATGCGATTATTAGTAAGGGTTCTGCTCTTGTGGAGGGTTCGGGTATACTTTACTCTTCCGACCCTCCTGCGGGCTGTCGCGATTTTCGCGGCAGTTGTGCCCGAGCTTTGGTGTCCTAAGGATTTCCCATTCGTGGGAGAACTTGTTGTGAAATCCGTTCGAGATTTCGATCCCTTCGGGGACTGTCCGGTCGCTCAGTAATGAACACCAGTCTCGTAGCAAATACACGCCTCTTGTGTCTCCACTCCCTTATGGACGGAGGCAATTCTCGGCCCTTTAAAGGTCGCTTCGGACGGCCTTCATTCCCCTAGGCCTGGCAAACCTGAGCGAGGTCCGCCGTATTCGTCTTTCATTCCCCTACTTCGGCGACACAGTGCACGAGATACGAATGCGGCCTTCTTACCCCTAAGCCTGGCAAGCAGTGCACGAGATACGAATGCGGCCTTCATACCCCTAGGCCTGGCAAACCTTTGCGAGTCCGCCATATTCGTATTTCGTTCGTTTGTGGATCAAAGAGGTGGTCAGGCGAGTCGGAGAGAGAGGTGGTCAGGCGAGTCGCACCCCTAGTTGCAGGCAATGATTAAGCCGAGATTATTCTCGCTGTTAAGTACCCTATAGTACCCTAGTAGGTGGAGCAGGGGAAAAGCTTTGGCTAAAGTCGCTGTAGTACCCTCGTAGGTGGAGCAGGGGAAAAGCCTAAGTACCCTGTAGTACCCTCGTAGGTGGAGCAGGGGAAAAGCTTTGGCTAAAGTATCAGAATAAGACATGAACCTCCACCACAGGCGGACACCCGTCGCCACATCGCTCACTTAGAACGCTACATTACAACGACTCATCGCTTCACGTGAAGCCCAGAGTAATACTCGTAATCGGAGGAAAAAGCGTCAGCTATAACCTCCATATTACCCAGAAGAAGAAGAAATTATAGGGTTGTATTAAAGAACAATTGAACAACTGAAGTTGTAAAAAATCAACGTGTAAATAATCAAAATTATGTTTTTCCTATTATAACATGTACTGTATATGCTTAAACTATGTTTAAACAATGTCGGGCACATTTTACTAGTTGTTAATATTTTAAATTTTAAAATTTTTTTCTTTTTGCGTATAAAACAAACCTTCACATTTTTGTTTATTTTTTATAATGATTAATTATTGAAATAATTAATATTGGTGTCCTAACGATTTCCCATTCGTGGGAGAACTTGTTGTGAAATCCGCTCGTGATTTTGATTCCTTCGGGGACTGTCCGGTCGCTCAGTTGAGCACCAGTTTGTAGCGAAGAATACACGCCTCTATGTGTCTCCGTTCATTCTGTGGACGGAGGCAATTCTCGGCCCTTTAAAGGTCGCTTCGGCAACACAGTGCACGAGATACGAATGCGGCCTTCTTACCCCTAGGCCTGGCAAACCTGAGCGAGTCCACTATATTCGTATTTCGTTCGCTTTGTGGATCAGAGTGGTGGTCAGGCGAGTCCGCACCCCTAAGTGTAGGCAATGATTAAGCCGAGATTATTCTCGCAGACGTAAGTACCCTGTAGTACCCTAGTTGGTGGAGCAGGGGAAAAGCTTTGGCTATAGTCTCAGAATACGATATGAGCCACGCGGCCATCCGGCCGACTCGATTCTCGTTATTCTTCTATTGGAGTCGGCCGGATGGACGCGTGGTAAACCCGGGTTCGAGTCTCGGGTCCCACCCCTTGAAAATTTTTTTCATGGGGTCCGGGCCCGTCGATCCCCGTCGTCCATAATCCGGCTGACCCTTCCGCAGAGGTGGGCAGCCTGTGGAAGGGCTTGTTTCGCCCCGTCACAGAGCTCTTACTGAGTGGAAAGTAGCGTCATCTACTGACAAAAAAAAGCTGTGGCTCGCCACCCTGGAGAATCCGGGTCCTACATCTCCAGTTTTTCAGGAAAGGTCCGGGCCCGGTTTGTTAAACTCCATCCTTCAACAATCTGGTTGACCCCATCATGGATGTTGGCCAGCCTGTGATGGGCTCTCTAAATGACCACCGCTAGACACAGAATATCTCATGAGGCTATGGCGGCTTAACAAAACTAACCTAACCTAATCTTCTATTGGTAATTACATTCTGTAAATTCTTCGCGAATGTATTTCCCATAGGCTCAATGTGTCATTAGACACATTGAGCCTATGGGAAATACAGAGTTACACCATAGCTTGCCATGCGGCCATCCGGCCGACGATGTGGCGGCTACTTCGACCGAATTGGCCATGCCATAGCTTACCACGCGGCACTTGGCTTAATATCTTGGGTTCCAACCTTTGAAAATATTTATCTCTGGGACTGGACCGAGTCCGTTGATCCCCATCCTCCATAATTCTTCTGATCGCTTTATAAGGATGTGTCGTATGTGCAAGGGTTTGTTTCACCCGTCAGTTAGTATTATTACGGAATGAAAAGTGTCGTCATCTGTTGATAAAAAACTGTAATACCTTATCATCGAGCAAGGCCTATAGCCTTATAGGCAATATCTTAAGATCTTTATGTATATTATCTAGGACGACGGAATTGAATTCAGCATATTGTCTTCCGGGACAAGCTTCCCGCTTTGTCGCAACAGGGAGCTTGTCCTGGCAGACACTATGGGCCGATTGTTTAAACGGAGTTTCTATCGTCCACGGTTTATAGCAAAAACCGCTTCTAGACGGCGTTCAGATAAATCGCGGTTTTAAAAGCATTGCAAAGACCGGGGTTCAGATAAATCGCGGTTTTAAAAGCATTGCAAAGACCTTGACTATAACCGGTCACCGGCTAAAACGTGACTGTTACTACAGTTCCTATTCGCCCCCGTCGCACAGTGTGTCATTCTGGCAATCTAGGTGGAAAAAATTCAAATTTTGAACTTCGCCAAAAGTTTTAGCTTGTTTTACATTTCGATAGCAGAATGTTTACTGCACATGAAAATGCAATTAGTTTATCTAAATATCAACAGAAAATAGCAATAACAAGCGTCGAAACCTGACGAGTCTGGCACATACCAGATGCAGCATGACTCCATTGTCTCAGTACAGCGATTTTGCTTGAACTGTGTGCATTCCCAGCAATGTTTACAGTGTTACCTACCTTGAAAGTGTAATTTCTGAGGTTTTTTCAAGTTACTAGCGCTTTTAATATTTCAAAAATTGCTTTCGTTTGCCTGTAGAAGTCTCCTGAAAAGGTGTCAATTTGAATTATGAAAGCAATTTTTGAAATATTAAATTTCAAAAATTGCTTTCGTTTGCCTGTAGAAGTCTCCTGAAAAGGTGTCAATTTGAATTAAGCTTAGAAGCCATTTCTTAAGTTTTTCGAAGGTTTTAGTGCAGAGTTTCACCGAGTTTCGGTTTGTGGCTATGTAATTATTGAAGCGAGAACTATTGAGTATCAGAATCTTGAAAAAAGTTTTGCGAATTCTTTTATTTTTTCATTGTATACAGTATGACACCTTCAATTTCACGAAGGACATTTTTTGAGATGAGAGTTGAAAATCCGAAAGAGTCGAAGTTAGAAGCTTTGTTTGCATATGTTTTGCAAGAATTGGGTAATATAGCAATTCAGAAAGTTCTGTAAAATGTTTAAAAAGTAAAATGAAAAGATAAATTTGAAGAAATGGGTAATATAGCGAATTCAGAAAGTTCTGTAAAATGTTTAAAAAGTAAAATGAAAAGATAAATTTGAAGAATTCACTAAAGAGATTCAGAAAGAGCTATAGAAAGAGAGGACTTTAATGTTTGAGGTATAGAAAGAGATTCTATACCTCAAACATTACAACTAGTATACAATGCCTGTAAGTCTCCACAAAATATTATTTCACGGGGGAGACATTATAGAAACTTCTATTTGTCCTATTGGACAATATTCGGAAGAAGCCCAAGAAACCAGGAATAAACATAAACAATATAGAGAACTGTTCACAAGGAAAACTTCCAGATTAGACACAAATACGGACTTGCTGAACAGACTGCTCATTACTTCAGACCCCTATATAGAATATTTACGGGCATCTCAAAAAACCAAAAATAAAACAAAATGGTTGAAGAAATAAATAATTTGTTAGAAATCAATGAATCAATCAATCTTAGAAAGAGAGAATTCCGACCACTCAATGACAACAGAGTCTTTAGTGATTCTGAATAAGTTTTTGAAAAATGTACTTTATATTAACAATATTTTTCATTTGTTTCCTTACTATGTGTATTCTTTAATTTTTGATATTTCATTCTTGATTTTTTTGTACTGTGAAAAATGCTTTAGTTTTTTTTTATGTTAATATCTAAATACGATACTCTGTCGGAATGCCACACTACATGTTATTGCCATGTTATACATTAAAAATCTTGTTAAATTTATTCTTTTTGTATTTTGTTATTTTTTTTATTAATATGCAAATTATAATAAATATATATTTATAATTTTTAGATACAATTAGAATTTTTTCCACCTAGATTGCCAGAATGACGCACTGTGCGCTGCTCCGTTTAACGCTGTTTCAATGTAACTCGGTTTTTTCGAATTCTATATTTTTATTGATTCACTTTGGCGTGGTTTTTCAAACCGTTATTCTTACGTAATCCGAAATCGCAGGAATTTGTTGCATTGATAATCCTATGTCGTCTCGGAGTGCGCTTGATGTCAATGCAGTACAATACATACGAAAGTCTCCTGCGGTCAGAGTTCATATTTATGATCGATCATCAATGTTATTTTACACTAATAAAAATAGCAATTATCCCATTTTAGTTTTAACCCGAATGCTACCATAATAAATAACAATTATCCAATTTTAGTTTTAACTTGAATGCTGCCACTTTAAACTATAAAATAATAATTATACAGTCATCAATGTTATTTTACAGTAATAAAAATAACAATTATCTCATTTTAGTTGTTTTAATCTGAATGCCTGCCACGTTAAACTATAGTTTCTTGAAGTTAGAATGTTTTTCTTTCATCAATATTTCATTGTTTCTAGTTTACTTCAATCTAATTACTGTTTTTTGTTCCTAAAACTTTTTATTTTCTAATTTTAAGAATTTTTCATGAATGATTTACGAATACAAATCGATATTACCAATAAAAAATGTCTAAAAAATGCTATGAATATACTGTATTTTTTATTCACGTCCTGTTTCACCTATCCTCATTATTTACGTGTTAAAATCACCTCGTTTAACGCTGTTTCATTTAACGCTTGGAACGTATCCCCCGCGTTAAATGGGGTCTTACTGTATTTTTCTTCAGTTCTGTCATCATCCTATGCTTTCCCCATTCCAACACTGATAAATGTTTGAAATAATATTTCAAATACAGTAATTCATTAATAACAAAGTACAAATATGAGATGTTATCATCAGACCCAGGAGTTATCAGTGTTTCTTCGTTATTTATAGTGATTATGTCGAATAGTTTAAGTCGGCGATAAGACAATAAGATCTTTTCTTCAAATTTATCACCTTTAACTTCGTTTACAATTTCCCAATACTTATCATTCGTCAAATATGCCGAGTTATCATCACGTATCTACATTTTTTTTTTATCTACGTTCACGTGTTTTATACAGATACATAGCCACGAGGCAAATAACAAAATTGCGCACGTGCAATGTTTTTAAGGCCGTGACATACTGGACGCGACGCGAAGCGAAGCATAAGAAAACAACTTTGGGCGATTACGCGCGTACAATGTGTCTTGGACTAGCTTTTGCCGTGCGGCTGCTTGAGTTGACGCGCATAGCCGCGCGAAAGGAGATGAAAAAATTGAACAATAGGGTGCGACAAGTCGCGAAGGAAGCAATCGACCAATTGAAACGAATGTTTTACATACTCGGAAAATGGAGGAGGCTCAGCCGTGTGATTGAGATTCAGATATAGAATTTGTTTTAGAAGTACAAAAAAGACGTGAGATTAAAAGAATACCGAAAATATACGATCATTTCTTCTAATAACAAATCAACCACATTCTGCAAACGACCTCTATGGGCAAATCCATAGAATTCATTGTAGCCGAGTTATTTCTCATGTTTCATGAGAAATAACTCGGCTGCAATGTAGACAGGCTCTGGTGCAGTGTTACGCATAAACAGTCACTTCTTAAATATTATTCAAGTCCAGACTTTACTCGTAATATATAAAAATTCAGTTTAATTTGCATATCATATCATAAAAGTTACGAAAAGTAAACTATTTATTCCTAACTTTAAAAACTCGCATATACTAGATAAAAAAATAACAATGTATAAGAATAATTTAAAAAGTATAGAAATAACAATTTAATCAATAATTAGAAATTAGTATTTAAATGAAATGCTTCTTTTGGAGAGGTATTTATCAGACTTTTGTTTATTTAAGTTTGAAATGACGTTAGTACCGACATGAGTAGGTGCATCGCTCTTGCTCTGTCTTGTTACACATGATTCCGATTTTTATTGCAGTTGTTAATATAATAATTTTATATTCATAAACATGATCCGGAAACGAAGGAACTAATGGCGATTTGTGTCTTCTTTACTGTTCAGTATATTGTTTAAATGACAGTTCATTAAAAGGCTTTTTTAAACGATACGCGTCCGAAATTACTGTAGATTAAAAACAAAAAGTAATGTGGGTACAATTGCATAAATTGCAAAACTCAGCGAAAATGGCACCGATTTGATTCGGGGGTTCGAGATACACAAAATATCCCTAATGAACTAGGAGTCAAAAGTCAAAGGTTAACGGGATACAGAGGATAAAAGTTTCACAGCACGGGAACGGGTCGCGTCGCGCTACACATCAAAGCGAGGCGAAAGTTCAGTGTCAAACCGCATGTATTCTGAAACTTTTAGCCTCTATAGTCTATATCGTTAACTTTTGACCTGCGACCTCTAATTTATTAAAGATATTTTGCGTGTTTCGATCTCTCTCGATCGGTACCATTTTTGCTGGGTTTTGCAATGTATGAATATGAAACTTTTCAAAGTTACCCCCTCTTGATCGGTACCATTTTTGCTGGGTTTTGCAATGTATGAATATGAAACTTTTCAAAGTTACATCTAAACATTATCTAAATATTTAAAATTTAAATCTCTTATTAACTGACAATAGATAAATATGACCTGTCTGGTATATATTATATTTAATTTGCTTATAAATAAAATATTGCAGAAATATTTTACCTTATCCCTGTTTTAGTAATGTTTCACAGATAACTTTGCCTATTCCTTGAGCCCCACCAGTAACTATCGCTACACCTCTGCTCACATCCATGTTTCGTTGACTTCTTTAATCGCTCTAATATCATCTGCTATCTAGATTGTTATATGAAATTAGTGTGACCCAATCGAGGCAGTCAAATCTTGTTTTCCTGGCCCGCCAATCGCAATCGTTTTTTAAGTAAGCAAAGAAAAAAAAACGAAAAAACAAATCCTAAAACGAATAAAAAGTTACTCTAAAACATTATTATATTAGCAGAAAACAGAGAAAATCGAGAAATTAATCTTATTTTTGTTATTTTCCCTGCAATTTTATGTAAAATATCGTATTATCTTAACCGATTTATGATATGAATTATTATAATTTTTAATTAATTTATCTAATACATCAATTGTTGAATCGATTTATTAATGGATTCTGTATCCTTATCTGTTTGAAGTTTTTCAGATTTTCTTTTATTATTATTATATATAATAACAATACTCCACAAAAATCGTTTAAATGGTCTCATATTAACTAAATTAGCTTGCCATTGATCACCAATATGATAAACAGGCGACCGGATGACCGAGTAGTTACCCGTTGTCGTGCCACGCAAGAGGACCCAGCGTTCGCGTGCCAGGTCTGGTAGCTCCTGAAAATTTTTTCGATACTGGACCCGGCCCGGCGATCACTTCCCTTCATCATCCGGTCCCCCTCCACTGGTGTGGGTGCAGCCCGTGGTTGGATCTGGCACCGCTCCTTAGTAATCTCTTTGATTGGAAAGGGGCGTAAATATGAGAAAAAAAAATATGGCTAACATTCGTTCTTCATGTTTAGTATATTCATCTCGTTGATGTAAAAAATTCTTTATTTTATTTGTAGACCAACCAGTTTTCCTTTGTAATTCATTAATTCCACAATAACATGTTTCAGGATCATAATAAACTTCTTTTATATTTTTCTTAAAAAACGAGACTTTTTAGTGCCAAGAACATTACATTTTAATACATTGGGGGTTTTAGGGATGGAAGTGCTTAATATTTATTAAAAGTTAACTCACTCTACCCTACAGATTTAGGGCGAACTGGTCCAAAATGATCCTTCAGGGCGAAACGATCCCCCTTTGTATTTCCTTAAATTTTACCGCCACCTATTGACAAACCAAGAAAGCTTGTACTATTACTACGGTAACATTTGAAATTACTTGCTGGCGACGAGCGTGCGAGAGGAAGCGCGGCGCTATCTGTCGGGGAGGCAAAATTTTTTATCCTCTTTCTCGGTTTTCTTCCCCTTATTAGGGAGTTCTCTCTCGTTTCTCTTTTGTATATTCCTGTCTTCTATCGCCTTCTTCCTTTCGTACGAGGCAGTTTTCGTCGTCTGATAAATTTTTCCTGTCTTCCACGGGACTCGATGCCGGGACCTTTCGCTCCGTAGGCCACTTCCATACTGACTACGCGATGCATTCGTTCTACTAGAAACTATTCGGAAGTCGTATTTAGATCGTCGACGCGCCGGTTTCCACGGCGCATGTGCGTTTCTTGGCGACTTGGCGTTAGGCGCATGACGAGCGACTTTGCTTCGTTTTCTAGTGGCGTCCGGCGCGTTTATGTCTGCGCGCGCCAGCGCCGCTTGCCGACGCGCCGCGTCCGCGAAGTCTCCAGCGATATCTGTTTTTTTAGTAATTAAACGGCGCGTATGCCTGTTTTCGCGCTGAGCGAAGTGTAGCGTGAACCGGGGGCGCGGGTCGCTTTTTTCGCGTCCGCAATATTTGTGGACCCGATAAACCCCCGGGGAGAGGAAAGGACCACTCGCTCACTGGGTAGAAACCTTGCATTTCGGCGGTCGAAATTCGGTAGATAGCGTGAACTGGGGGCGCGGGTCGCTTTTTTCGCGTCCGCAATATTTGTGGACCCGAAAAACCCCCGGGGAGAGGAAAGGACCGCTCGCTCACTGGGTAGAAACCTTGCATTTCGGCGGTCGAAATTCGGTAGAAAAGCCTGTTCTGGGTATCCGAATGATCACTCGGTACTCCTTGCGAAATCCCAAAAAAACCTAGCGAAAAATAATAAAAAAAAACCTAGCGAAAACCAGCTCGCCGAAAGAAGAATGAAAAAATACCGCATTTCGGTTCTCAAGCTAGATATCGGCGTTTCCGTTCGCAAACAATCCGTCAGTTTGGACGCGATCGTTCAGACGTCGCTGGATGCAGATTGCGACTGGACGCGCTCGTCGCGAGCAGGTAATTTCGAAAGGTGATGTTTATACAAATAAGTTTCAAAACTTACTCGTACTTAGTTTATTTACTGTGATGCTGAATTATTATTGGCGAAGACTATATTTTATGTTTACAGCAAAGGAAGTAATAGGGATAATATAGAAATATTTTAACAATTTTTCCAATCATTCCATCAATCGATCTTGAATAAATGCTAACATGCGTTATGTAATTTACTCATTGTCCATTTATACGGAATATCATTCCTTACTATTTTACTTAGATTAATCAATAAAATTAAAGCAACAGTTAATTTATTTTATTTCCGAAAGACATGCTATTAATGTATCGCATCTTTCTCATCTTACTGTAATGATGTTTATCAGGAAGATGAGACGGTTGCGATAAATTACATCTTTCTGCCATGAACAGCAGAATCATTCAGAAAGAGAACAAAGCTCATTCTGCTGTTCATGTCAGAATGTGTTTTGTTCACTTTGAATGTTCAGGAAATTTGAATTTTACATGTTTTAAAAATATTTTGCCAGACCGATAAAAATTAAAAATTAGTAATTTTTTCAGTTTAGCTGTAATTTCAGAAAATTTTTATTATTTAAATTAATAAAAATTTGTACTACAATGTTATCATGAAGGTGAATATTAATTTTTAATTACGGTCATGTAAAAACTACACCTGAGAACTGATTTTGAAAGAAAACAAATTTAGTATTAAAAGTCACCAAATATGTAAGGAGGATTGTGACGCTGAAGAAGTGTAGAATGTGTGATTAAGGAATGTGTAATCGCCAAATGAGACAGCACATATCAAGACTATATCTTATATATTTTTGATTCATAATATCTGATATTTAAATATATATAAAATATTAATTTATAAACAATCATGCAGATCCATGTATTTTTAATAATAGAATTAATAAAATAATGATCTTTATTAGGAATAAATATGGTGGATTGTGAAGCTGACACAATGGCAATTTGCTGTGACTGAAGTGATAAAATCTTACTATCTTATGAAAAAGTTTTCTAATTCATATATAAAATTTTTTGATTCTCTATAAAAAAAATTTTTTTTTGCAAAATTTCTGAACTGTGTGTGTGTGTGTGTGTGTGTGTGTGTGTGTGTGTGCGTGTGCGTGTGCGTGTGCGTAACGGCAATTTGCTGTGACTGAAGTGATAAAATCTTACTAACTTATGAAAAGTTTTCTAATTCATATATAAAATTTTCTGATTCTCTATAAAAAAAAATTTTTTTTTTTGCAAAATTTCTGAACTTTGTGTGTGTGTGTTTGTGTGTGTGTGCGTGTGTGTTTGTGTGTGTGTGTGTTTGTGTGTGTGTGTTTGTGTGTGTGTGCGTGTGCGTGCGTGTGCGTGTGAAATCATTTAAATCATCACTAAATGACATTTAGAATATTAGCTTTCCATTTGTAGAATTCAAATTATGACTGGAAATTTGGAATGAAACCTTATGATAAATTGGTGATTTCAGTGTATTATTATTAATTTTTAAAATAATCTTTTATTACATACATATTAGTAATGAGCCAATTAATATTTATATAATAAAACTTTAAAAATGTACAGTCTAAAAGTATTTTGTATAAATTAATTTCATAAGCTAATTATCTGTTATATATTAAAATTAAATTACAGTGATAACTAACTTCACAACCACCTGTATAAGACTATTACCTGATGTGACAACTACAATTTTATGAGAACCAAATTTTTTCCCATAGAAATAATGCTATTTGACCCTCCATAAGACGACCCCCTCCCCTAACATGACCATGACCATCATTTTTATAGACCAAACCTAAAATGAAACTGTCTATGATGACCATAATTTTTTAATATTGCTACTAATTGTCTATCTTTATTGCTTACATCAGTACTGTTTTCTTTTAAACTTAAATTTCATTTAAACCAAACCACTACAATTGAAAAAATTACACCGTACGAATTTTTCCCCATCATTCATACGACAAGAAAGATGTGGAGCGCTGGAATAATGAAATCACAGTGTCATTTCTATTTTAATGCAATATCTTTTTAATATGCACGTTCCTTAGATTTGTATCTATGATATGATGATTAAATTTTGTATTAAAAAACTTAAAAATCATAACTTGAAGGCCTGTGGCAAAGTGATACAAGGAAAACAGGGAAAGTGAAAACAATAAGCCACCGGATCCAGATGTTTGTGTTCTACGCAAGCATATTAATTAAATGTAATCTCATATATATGTCATGTTATCACTGCACTTTAGATGTTGAAACATGGCTAAATCATGGGCTAAATGGAAAGTTAATTTAAAAATCATAACTTGAAGGCCTGCGGCAAAGTGATACAAGGAAAACAAGGAAAGTGAAAACAATCAGCCACCGGATCCAGATGTTTGTGTTCTACGCAAGCATATTAATATTTCTGAACAATATATGCCAACATTTATTGTTAATTACACACGAAGTTCAATATGACCTCCATTCAGATGTTCGAAGAATTGCATGCGACGCACATCTTCCACCACGATATGTTGCGCCGTGGAAGATGTCGTGCGCCGCATGCAGTTCTTTGAAGATCTGAATGGTCATCATCCCCCTGTTGGTGGCTTTTCTCATGTTCTACTGTGTATATCCACCGAACTTTGTTACGTTTCGTCCAATACATGATGCTAGAGGGCTCTGATCACCTCACGTTATTTTATGGCCATTAAAATAATTTACATTATATAATTATAATATTTGTGGTATTCAATCATTAAATGAACAAACGTTATCTTAATGTAATTCGATCAATTTTATACGCGATGGCTCTTGTTGACAAAATATTTTGCTGCACTTAGCAATAACCAATCTCGATGACTAAATGCAGCAATTACGAACTTCATTCGTTTAATAGAGAAGTTCTTAAATACAAAACGACTCTCTACCTATACATTTCGCATATGACCTGATTGAAGAATACATGAAAAATCTCGAAAATTAATACGCTATTATACTTAATTTATTCTCTGTTTGTTTTCTTCTTGGAGTTATAAAGAACACCCGATGCATTTTAAACAATATTTAATATACAACATGCAGTAATAAATTGAAAATCTACATGAAAAAATGGCAGTTAATTAAGAAAGACAAACATGTTGCATGATGGTATCCATAAATTCTTCAGAAAAATTCTAAAATATTTTTTAGAATTTTTCTGAAGAATAGTATACATATAGCATCCATGATAATATCCATAATAGTATCCATGATAGTATCCATAAATTCTAAAAAATATTTTCCGTAATGAAAAAAAACAACATATTCAAATTCTTGAATTCCTGATTGTGTCATAAATTATAACAAAGTCTTTGGTAAGTTAAATGCATAAATATCCAAGATATTGATTTTTAAAGAATTTACTTCCATACTTTCTACTTTAATTTGAATACCTAGATGGTTAATACTGCACTTATAGTTAGGTAATTATTTCGAAAGAACCGTTTACTGATATCACTACTGAGGTTGGTAATGTCTCTATTTTGTATTAAAACAAAGGTTAGTTTTATGTCAATGATAGAGGAAACATAATTACGTACTTAAATTGTAATAACTGATATGAAACATGGTTTAAATTAGATATCCTATATGCTTATTATTATATTTTAGCTTTCTGATTGTAGATTTTATCATAACGGTAATTTTTTATTTATATCTCGAAACGAATTACCGAAAATTAATTAATCAGGATTAATTGATAACTGCCTATCATTCTTGAAGTATATATATTCGCTGTCATTCCCAAGTTAATTTCGTGAATGGAAAAATTTTTTGCTACTAATAAAACTGTACACAGAAAAAACAAATAAATTTTTTGTAGATAGGTTAAATTTTTAATTAAAGATAAAGGATACAAAAAACGCTTGGGATTGTTTACATACTTGCATATACAGTATATCATTAAAACAGAAACGTGTAAGTGTTTATTTGATGATTGTAAAATATTGAGCAGCAGTCAGTATTACAATTAATCTAACAAAATTAATCTTTGATTTAACTTTTTGTTTAACAACTTCGAGTTTTTCACAAATAAACTTCGGTTTTTATCTCTAAAAATGTTAGCCGATACAAGTGTACAAGTGCAAGAGTGTCACGGAAATGCACGAGTGTCACGGATTATTCCGTGACGCTGGTGCATTAATTTTGAAAGTAGTGTTTCCGTTTATACTCTTCCTTCAAAAACTCCAGCTCACGAGTTTCTGAAAAACCCTCTTGTTTCAGAAACTCTACCTCTCACTTTATGCGTATAATTTTAAACTATTGTATATTTAAACTACACTTGATCGTCGACTTACAACCGACTTCCGTTCTGACTGACAGGTCGCAAGTCGATCTAGTCGTATGTCGTCCATATATTTATTAACAATATTCACGTGCAACAAATGCTTGAAAGCAACTGAATGTATGTCAATTGAAGACAATAAGAAAGGTCTTTCTGAACAAACATTAGCAGAAAAATTTTAACATGGAGAAAATACAGATCCACAAAATATTCTCTCAAAAAGAAATTCTCACTAAATGGAGGAACAACGGAAATTGCAACCTTAAGCGAATGACACCCTGAAAGAAACATGTTCAAGAATTAAACTGGCATCAACAATAGAAAATAATAAAAAATTGTTGTCTCAATTAAATGACATTGAACACTGCTTTGCCATAGAAATTATAAAAAATAAAAGTAAAATTATAAAAAATATACTATGAATAACAAAGCACTATTGATAGCTTTTTCCATACCAATTAAATAAATATGTTGTGTTCTTTAATAAATGATAAACTGTGTTATAAATTGTAACAAAACATATGTTTTGATTTTATTAAAGTGTATTCATTTTGTTTCACTTAAACATGCTGTATTATAATTAACCTGTATAAGCAGACCACCTGTATAAATGACCATTTTTGATTGGAACAGGAGGTGGTCATCTTATACAGGTTCTATTATATTTAAATCTAAAAATATTTTAATAGAAATATGATTTTTTTATATCATAATTTATTCATAGAATATATATAAATGCCATCAATTGAATTCTATTAAAAATTAGTCTAACAAAGGAATTAAATATTATTATGTCAACTTCAAATGGCCACTTTTCTTTAATATGAAATTCAAAAGTTACCTTGGTGGTGCTGACTGAAGTCCTTCTCCATCACTTCCAACATCCACATCAACATCATCTAAAGCAGCATCTCCACTTATTAAAGTAGTTATTCCTACATTATGGGATCCTCCCAAAACATTTTCATCCGTAATTGATTGTAGTTGCGAATGTGAAGGTGAAAGTTGCATATCAGTTGAACTGGATCCTATTATCTTTGGTTTCTTTTCTACACCATCTTGACCTTTTAATTTCTTCTTGGGGAATAAGTCTAAGACAAATAATGATAAGTAATCCTCATTTATAATCAGTTTTTATTTATGCCATTGACAATAAGCAATAGAATCAATAGGGTTAGTCTATAATGGCATTTTTCATTTCATTCCTTATTCATATTATAGCTTGTATTTTAAGCCACTTTTATTTTGAGAATCAACTGTATTGGGGAGCAAGAATTAAATTCAAAATATAATTTTCTTTTTTATTTTTATATCTAAATATTTATTTTTGTCTATTATTTTATATTATTTTAATTTAATTAATTAATAATAACAACTGACATTTAAAAATAAAATTTACAAACTTTTAGTATTGTGAGTGTGAAATTTTCATATTTTTTTTAGTATTATCAATTTACAACAAATAAATATTTAATATTTTTATATTTTTTCTAATTAGCAAAATTTTCCTGATATTTGATTGGCAAGTACATTAAAAAAATTATCTAAACAATCATAAGACATTCTCCCTTTCTGAAATTATAATTCCTTTTGTTAGATAATTACAACTATTTCTATTTACAATTATCTAAAAAATTTCATCTAGGTCAAATATTTTTAATATATATCCTCAACCTCTTATCAGAAATTCTTGAGGTAAGATGTGTTTTGAACTGAATTGTAGTGCACTATATATATAATTATAGTAGTAGAAAAAATTATTGTACAGTAGTACCTTGCAATTTGACATTTGAATTTCGCAGGTTGGCACATGCGCATGCATGGGATTTTGTGATGTCATTTGCTATTTGTCAATTCTTGTTAGGCTGCTTTGGTGTTTGCTCATGATGTTTGTGTTAATTTTCAATTCTGCATTTTTTATAAAGTAAAAAATTTGTGAAAAATTTTCATTTAGAATAGATGCACAATATCTATTTTTCTATCCAAAATTTAACTGAAATAAGATATACTTCTGTAATTTATATGATCATATGCTATCAACTAATTCACTACACTCTATTCTAATAATGAAAAATGAGTTCAGAGTGATAATTATTGAAATTTTTTTGCATATTAGATTGTAGTTGAATGTATAATGTGCACACAAGATGTGATATGCAAACATATTTGATCTAAAATTTATTAAAAATATTAACAACTTGTCATTTTTAATAAAAATTGATTGACCTCAAAAAGTCACAACTTATATCAAGAATATATACTAATACAGCCATAACAATATATATATATATAAAGTAAAAATAATACTATTACTTATTAACGAAATATATAATAATAACCTGATTTTCCAATAAAACGTTTTATGCAATTTGTACGAGCAATTATATCTTCAAATGAAATATTAGATGTATCTAGTTCAGGATGATCCTATAAATTAAGAGATTATTATTATTTAAATGAATATAATTTTATAATAATTAACAATTAAAACAATTACTTCTTTTCCTTCTCTTCTTTGCTTATGCCGAAGCAGCATTTCCCTATATCTATCTTCTGTCATTTCAAACATTGCCAAAGAATGATTTAATGGTTTATTTGGTCCTATAATAAAATTAAATAATGATATTTATATATATTTAAGCTTATCTTTTATTTCAAGTAACAAAGTTAACTAACTACACAATGAAATAAATTGGGATACTTTCTCACTTGCGTGGAAATTACTGTTTGATGGAAGTGGCATAAATATGTAATTTTACTTAAAATTAATTTCAGTATATTTCTAATGTTAGTGTAAGTTTACAATGCTTTACAAATTGAAATAAATAGCTGTATATTTATATCTATAGATTGTTATTTTAAATTATGTTTATCTTGCATATGTTTGTTTGTAATGATCACACCTCTTTTTTCCCCAGATGTTAACAGTTCAGTTGTGATGTATTTGTTGTGTTAGTTTCAAATGTTTTATAAAGCTCACTAAAGATGGAAGTCTGAAAGCACTTTAGCCATCATTAAATTGTTATTGATTCTAGTTTAAGATAGTCTTTTATTTTATTTTAATACTATAATTAACCAGGTTTTACTAAAATATACCTACTTATATTCTTAATATAATCAATAGTCTATCATCAAAGCATAAAATAGCAGTATTTTAAAAAATAAACAGTTTAATAGGCAAAATACTTTTGGACAGATCCAACTTCAGCGCCTTACAAAAACCAGAGAATCTCTATGGTTTTGTAAGGTGCTGAAGTTGGATCTATCCAAAAGTTCTTTGTCTATTAAACTGTTTATTTTTTAAAATACTGCTATTTTGTTCTTTGATGGTAGATTATTAACCATGTTTTTAATGAGATAAAAAGAATGAAAATTATAATAATTAAGATTATTGAGAAGAGAAATCTTTTTTTCATGTTATATAATGATATAAATAATAATAAATTGCACATGACAAAACTTAATAAAGATTCTATACACTTAATAATGAATGATATAAAAATTACAGAATTATATGTTCAAGTTTGAATATAATTTATTTGTAAGTTTTGTTTATAACTTGAAATCTATTCTTATGCTGAATACAAAATAACAAATATACCATTGTGTTATATATATTATTAATTGGATCAATTAGAGGTTTCTTATTTCAGATATTTAAATATAAATGTTCAATTATAATAAGATTTTTAATGGAAACTTGGCTTCTTAAAGTACCATGGTCACCTGTTAAATAGTTATATAGTTTTATAATGCATTTGCCGTTAAAGCATTTTTCAATTGTAATTTTTAAAATTGTTGTACAATTTTTTAAATTTTTACAAGTTTTAAAAATTTGAAAATAAAATGGCATAACTTATATGTATAAAAGTACATCACTCAGATTTTTATATCTTGAGAAACATCTGCATTAGACATGTCAAACTTGTGACATTTGGGCTGCATGTGGCCCTCAGAACTCTTATACACAGTACACGCCATTGCCATAAACACTTTTAACAATCATATATTTTTTTACGAAGACAGCAACCTTCTACAAGGAACTATACAGACAAAAGATCAAGTGAGGCAAACAAGTCCAAGACTAGCAAATATAGAAGATATCCCAGAAATACTACCACACGAAGTTGAAAAGGCAGTTAAGAAGATGAAGTGCAGAAAAGCCCCAGGAGAAGACAACATCAACATCAAACTTCTAAAAACCATAGTCTACAAACCAGGAGATTGCATGTGAGCAGAACAGATACTGGACAGCTGGAAAAATGCAGTCACAATTCTGATACATGAGAAGGAAGATAAAACAGATTTAAGAAACAACAGGCCTATCAGTCTATTGTCAAAAATATACAAAGTATTATCCTCACAAGAAGATTGGAACAAGCATTGGATTTCAACCAACCAAGTGAACAGACTGGATTTTGAAAAGGTTATTCGACAATGGATCATATACACACTGTTAAACAATTGAAAGAAAAATGCAAATAATATCACATCTCACTTTGTATGGCATTCATGACTATGAGAAGCATTCAACTCAGTATCTACAGAGGCAATCCTAATGGCACTAAATAATCAGGGAACAGACCATCAGTATATAGAACTACTATGTACCATCATCTACAAAGAAGCAATAGCCATAATATGATTACATAAAGATAGTATAAAAATAAAAATATAATCCTATTTATCCTATATTTCCTATATTATCCTATATAATCCTATCCAATAACTGGATAGGAACACAAAGGAATAAACATCAATAGAGAATATCTCAACCATCTGAGATTTGCAGATGACATAGTACTGTTTGTTCAAACACCAAATGAATTGCAGAAGTGCTAAGTGATCTGAACACAAAGTGAGAAAATAGAATTGCAAATAAACTATGAGAAGACAAAGGTAATGTTCAACATAGAACTAAACCCACAACCAGTGATGATAGAAAGCTGGACAATTGAAAAGGTGAAAGAATATAGGTACTTAGGACAAGTAATCATTACACAAAGAGAACAGATGAGAGAAATTCAACATAGGATGCAGTTGGAATGGCATGCATATGGCCAATACAGTACCTTCCTAAGGGAATAGAATACCGATTGCCTCAAAAGGAAACTCTTCAACATGTGCATACTACAAGTAATGACATATGGCTGTGAAAAATGGATCCTTACAAAGAAAATGAAACAGAAACTAGCCACAACTCAAAGAAGCATGGATACACAATAGGATTCAACAGAAAGGACCATAAGACCAACATATGGATAAAAAACTAAGTATTATGCAAATTTTAATTAATTAAATTAATTAATTAATTAATCAATCGAAAAGTGACAAAATTTTTTAAAAATATTGTCAGTTTTTTTAATAAAATATGTTTATTCATATGTTTTCTTTTCATTTCAATAATTTTTATTTTTTATAAATTTTCAAATTTATAACCAAAACCATGACATGTATGAAAATCTTCCATTCTCGTACATAAACAGTTATGTTGACATACTACACCCAATGCCACATACAGTGCAGTACAGTAGACTTGGCTGCAGTTTCCTACAAAATGACTGGACACCATAAAACAATAAAAGTGCCATGCCCCTTTTTTATGGCCTGAGCTGTTTACATTAGGATTTGCTTATATTTTACTTAAATATCAGTAAAAATAAAGCAATAAATGAACAAATATGAAACAATACTGTTTATTTTAATAGAATTAATCAATATTTTCATATTATCAGCATTTTTTCAATTTTACAAATTTTAGAGTTCATCATACTAAAATTTCATATTTCACTTAAAATTTCAAAAATAAAATTATCTCATCTAAACCGAAATAAGATTAATATAATAGAATAGAAAGCAGAATCGATAAGATTCGATGAAATATAGTCCAAATTCTACAAATACAAATCCATTCACATTTTCTATCTTTAGAATGAAATTTAAAAAGAAATTTCTGCAATTGGAAAAATTAGGACTCATCATTGGAGAGAGATATTTTCACCCAATAAATGCAAGAAAATCCACAATAGCTCAAATGCATATCTCAGGATTGAATTTATTTATATCGTTCTTATCATTTTTTGTTCTGTCATGTTGATGATTATTTCGTCAAGGGTACTCAACAGGTTAACACTTAAACTGCCTAATTCTATGATCTCCTTTTTTAACAGGAAACTAAATACAGTAGGGCCTCAACATTCACGGTTTCGCTTATTCGTGGCAGACTTTCTTGTACAGCTTTTCGGCATTTGCGCTTTGCTTATTTGCAGTTTCCCCATTCGAGGGAGAAATTTTTCCGTAAATTTTTTAATAAAAATTTCTGTATACAGTACTATACAGAATTTATTTATATTAATATCACAATTTATTCTATTAGAAACGCAAAAAGCTTTATTTAAGCACAAGCTCCTTAGACACACAGTTCAAAAATTGCCGAATTACAGTACTGTATTTTTTGCTTCGCCATCCGGGACTCTATGCTTTAGTTTTGGTTTTGATATCCGGGATTTTATGGTTATGCCCATATATCTTTTAATTCTATCGAGTGTTAGGATACATCATCATGTCTAGAAAAAGGACAGCTAGTCAGAAGTCAACAACTTCCCATATTTGTAAGCATGCAAAACCTGGTAATGACCCTTTCAAAGAAACTGGAAGTTCTCGATATGTTTCTAGAGGGATCCTTTCAAAGAAACTGGAAGTTCTCGATATGTTGCTAGAAGGAAAGGGTTACACTGAAGTAGATAGACTTTTTGGTGTAAATGAATCTAGTTAGGTCGATAAAGAAAAATGAAGATGCAATTAGGCATAGCATAAAGGGTGGTACTCCATTATCATTGAAGCACACTTCCCATTTGCAGTTCAATATTGCATTTCTAACAAGCTCCTTTTTAAAATTTTTTGATAAATTCATAAAATTTTTGACAGTTCATGTCACAGTTCAGTTTAATACATAATTCTGCCTTCATTAGTTCTGCATGCATCCTGTTGTGATCATCAATCCATATATTACCCATTAATGAAAATATTCTTTCTACATAAGCATTACTTATAGAAACTGACAAAATTTTTGCTAATAAACATTGACAGTTGGGTAAATATATTTTCAATAGAAAATATTTTTACCCATTTTTTTTTTATCAATTGGCAAATTAAGTAATTTTACTTTAGGATAAATTTTTAAAGCAAACCTATGTCAACATACTCTAATTTACTCTAATTGAAAATAAATTATGAATAATCTAATATGAAAATAAATCTTAAAAATAGCTCAAATTCAAGCAAAAGCATGATGTATTTATTATTTGCTAAAGAGCTTTCAAGCTTAATAAAGCCATCTTCAGTAACATCCAGCAAAATAAGTTACCTTTTGCTGGATGTTACTGAAGATGGCTTTTTTAAGCTTGAAAGATCTTTAGCAAATAATAAATACATCATGCTTTTGCTTGAATTTGAGCTGTTTTTAAGATTTATTTTTGTATGAGAAGCAAAAGAATTTGAATTTTTATTTGAAGTGAAAGAATAATTTAATAATAATAAATTATGAAATTTAATTGAAAATAAAAATGATTTAAAATATTTATTAAAATTACAATTTAATTCTAAATTATTATGTTAGACGGTTAATTTGGTTTAGAATATTTGGTTTATACATCAACGTGTAATATATATAGATCTAAGTGCAGATATATAGATCTAAATGCAGATCAAAAAGTCTTGATGCTTGAAATTTTCATTTCTTAGTTTTAATAACTGAAAAATAATTGTTAAATAAATTAGAAAATGGTATATCAGTAAAGGATGTTGTGCATAAACTAGGCATGAAACAACTGTGAATTCTATATTTTGGTTATTCAAATTCTAATTATTGTATAGTTACAGTCAAACCCTGATAAGATGCCCCCATTAAGTTACCACCCTCACTGACCACCAAGTAATTTGGCAGAATGGATCTCCCCTATGTTAATGGAATAGGCAAATCCCAATAAGACACCATCTGCCATCCACAAGTATAAACATCTAAAGAAATATTCCATTTGGTATTGTATTTATTTTCATTAATCCGCCAGGGACGTAATGTGATTTACATCCTGAAGTTCATCAGTACTGTATATACAATATTAAAAGCTCTCTGCATTCATTTGTAACCAGTGAGTGGGAGAATGGAGTTAATGGTAATCATGTGTCTCTTTAAGCTTTCTTCATAACTAGATTGTAGAAAATTTCAGATAGTAAGAACCACATTGTTTCCATCGTTTATTGCATACTGAGCAAATAAGGATACTGCACAGTAAGTTGTGTACATTGTGTTTTACAGAAAATTCAAAGTAGAGGATCAGAACAGAAGATGGACATGTTTTCTTTATAGTACTGTACATATATGATACTGTATGTGTACTATACTGCAAAGTATACAGTTTTTTAGAAATGTTAGGTTAGAATGCTAAATATAAATGTACTGTATTTTATTAAATTTAATATATTCAGAGTTCATTTTCATTTCTATACTACACATGTTTTCGATAAACCACCAACCCTGATTAACTGCCAAAATCGTTGCCGAATAGATGGTGGCATCTTATTGGGGTTTGATTGTATGTGCTTTTTTGTGTTATTTGTATTTCAATATTATTATATATATATATAATATTACTATAATGGTTGAAACATTTTATTATTTAACCTTAAAAATATTAGGATCATAAAATGAAAATCTTTGTTCCCAGGAACTAAACTTTATTTTTCCATAAGTTTTTAAGTTCAGCATTCATGAAATTTTTCAAGAATATAATCTTTGCAAATATAGAAAATATTCAGCTATGAATTATTTCATTTTGTTAATTTAGAGAGCTTCCCAAATAAGATCAATGCCATTTACTGGTGAGTCATCAGATTCCTCAGATAATGAAGATACAAGAGTTACAGTTACAACTACATCATCCCATACAACAAGTGGAGAAACAGAATCAAGTCTTTCAACAGGTAGTCCAAGTAAAAGTGGAAAAACAACGGGCAGTAGTTTATCACCTTCACCAGCTAAACAAAATTGTATATCACCTACCAAATCTGTAAAAAGAGGTTAGTTCAAATCTGTTTTTTCATATATTATTTATATTTTTTGAATAATTTCATTTTTGTGTAGCACAATACAACATTTATATGAGTCTAATACTTACCAAATTTTATCCCTTGATATAAAATGATTTAAATTTCCTTAATGGAAATTTTAGTTATTTGAAATAATTCAAACAAATTTTACTACCATCTTGTAATTAGAATATTTATTAATGATTAAATCAAAGAGTGGTGCCATCTGTGAATTAATAATTAAACTAGAATTTTTAACTAATTTATCTGAAGAAAAAATCTGCCTCAGCAACAAAAAGATGCAGATTTCTGTTTTCTCATTAGAAATAGGTAAATTTTGAAATATGACTATCCAGATCACAAAACAGAGTTGGTGGAGAATAATAGCCATTTTCTATATTTTTAAATATAAGAAATCAGGAAATAACACTTATTACCCAGATAAACCTAAATTATCAAGCCAAATTTTAGCCCTTGAAACCGTAATGGCTAATTTTAATGATTTGAACTAATGTTAGCGCCATTTCGTAATTAGAATAATTATTAATTTTACAAATCAATCAATGAGTGGCGCCATCTATTAATTAATAATTGAACTAGGATTTTATAACTAATTATATCTGTCATCTATTAATTAATAATTAAACTAGAATTTTTAACTAATTTGTCTGATCATCTATTAATTAATAATTAAACTAGAATTTTAACTAATTAATCTGAAAAAAAAATCTGCCTCGGCCCGGGATCGAACCGGGGACCTTTGGGCTAATATACCAACGTCATAACCGCTAGACCACCGAGGCCAACAAGCAGATTGATTCGGACCTTTGGGCTAACGTCCCAACGTCATAATGCTAGACCACCGAGGCCAACAAGCAGATTGATTCTAGATCGGAAGAGCTAGACCACCGAAGCCAACAAGCAGATTGATTCTTCAGGCAGTTATACAGGATCGAACCGGGGACCTTTGGGCTAACGTCCCAACGTCCTAACCGCTCAGTATCAAACGGGAGACTTTTTTCTATTCCAACGTCTTAATTGCCAGGCCATCGAAGCTGTATAGCAGATTGAATATTCAGATAATTTTATTAATTTAGAATTCATTTTTGATCAATGACATTGGATTTTGCTGATAAATCTATTCCTGACTGGGCTTTTTCAGCCACAGGCCCTCAATGGAGCTAGCCAGGCAACACATAGACCAGCACTCATTAAAGCTTAAACTTTATAAATCAAACTTCAAGGGAATTTATTCTAAATGAACCTAATACTTGCCAAATTTTATCCCTTGATATGTTTAATGGAAATTTTAATCATTTGAAATTATTTAAACGAATTGCCAAATTAGTTTAAATTATTTCAAATGATTAAAATTTCTGTTAAACATACTTGCTAAATTTTATCCTTTGATATTAGGTTCATTTAAAGTAAATTCCATTGAAGTTTGGTTTATAAAGTTTAAACAATATCTATAAGTATATTCTTTAAAAGTTTAAAACAATGTTTATAAAAGTATGTCATGCTTAAGGCATACTTATTTAACATATTTTTACTATAATACACAATCAATTTTACAACTCATCCATTTTGTAACATACTATTGCCCTACCAGATATACCAATATTACATCCAAAATTTTCACCATTCTGAAATTGACAATGGAATAGGATCTAAAATGGCCAGTATGTATAGTATATATCAAAATACAGTAATATTATTTTTATATTTTTAATATGTTAAAGAAAATATAAGTAGTTATCAAATTTTCTCATTCAGTAAGCTCATTCAATAATCTTACTGAACAAGCTTATAATGTTCTTTTATTTTAATAGATCTTAATGCTTCAAGCTTTGCCGGTAAGTACAATAAATTGCATAATTCTAGAAAATGAAATTCTGTCTTCAAGCTTGAGTACTGTATGTTGATTAGAAATCTGAAATTACTTTGTGTTTGATATTTGTTAGTAAGAACTGAAGATGGCATCTCAAAATAAACAAAAAATTCTTCAATGCAGTTAAAGAATTCTTGTTGCTACATATTAATGCTTTTTGGTTTGATTATATGACAATTTACAGAATTACAGGATTTGTAATTAAAAACTACTTTCTTAATGAAAGTTTTGTTTTATTTTATCTATTGGACCTGAGCTCAAATCCAAATCCCTTTCCTTGGAAAGTATTTGGTAATTTGATCCTGCACTATTGATTGCCATTCTGAACAGTCTGCATCCTTTGATGCAAGTGGCCTATGGCAGGGCCTCAATTCACCCACTTCCTAATTATCAGATTGAAAAATAATGTCATTTGTTGAGAAAAAGATACACCAATCATTCTGCCATAAATATTTTGTATTGCTTGAAGAAATATGGCTCTCTATCCCTGTTGTAGACATGCATATATACTAGTCTAATATAAAAATATATATAAGCAATTGATATGATTTTAATAAAAATATTTCCTTCAAAAAATAATACTTATTGATATAATAATTGTAAATTAAGTAGTATGAAAATGAATTGAATTTTCAGTGGATTCAGTTTGCGTAATTCTGTATTTCTAGTCTTTTTTGGATTTTTCTTTGTTGTTTGAGAAATTAAAAGACAAGAAAAGAATTATAAACAGGAAAATGTTATAAATTTAAAATTATTAAAGAACATATGAATAATTCTTAAAATTCTATTATTTAGAATTTATTAATGTAGTTTAAGAAGGTTCCTGATCTATCAAACAAGTTTTTCTTCCTTTTTCTTTATACAAGTATCCTTCACATACCATCCATTTCTTTATACAGATTCTCAATATGAATTATCAATTTAACAAAGAGCATAAATCTGTACCACATTTTGTTTTGCAAAAAAAAATTTTTGCTTTTGTGAAAAAAACTGTTTGATCACCAATCAATTGTCCACTGTAAATTATTTAAATCAATGCTTTTCTTGCATATTTTCTACAGTGATTGTATCAGATTTAACAAATTTACTCTATGGACCATTGTTTTTAAGACAAAATTCACTTTCACTTTAACTACAGGATCTGGTATCTAATCATATGCTTGACCTGTACCAATAATATCAGTATCTGTAATATGCTTACTGCATTTTTCAATGGCTTTGCAACTATATAAAATTATTTAACTTCATAAAACAATGATTATACATTATTTCAGATGTATAAATCTCTCATATATTTTTTATCTATATATAAATTTGAGAATGAGAATAAATTTTTGTTTTATTGGAAGATGTCTAAAGTAACCAATTTAATGATTTAAATAAGTACACGTAATTCTCGATTTACAACCACTCATATTTATGACAGTAGTGAAATCCATTAATTCTGTGATTAGTCAATGAAATTCAATGGGTTTGAGTGTCTGTGACTCAATGATAGAATATACAGAAAATATCCCTTTTTTTGTCTGATTCTTGTAGTTTTGTGTTCTTTATATATAAACATAAAGTTTATTAAAATAATGTATAGTGACCTAATAAACATTGAAATCCATAAATTTTGGACATTTTTGACTTCCAGTTGTTCTGAATTATAATGGTTGGGTTCAAAACTTAACCTTATTGTAAGTCAAGGATTATTTGTAAATTGTTTTTGTGTCTATAAGTTTTATTAAAATAATTGTCATATAAAATTTATAATTAATAAACTTTTAATAAATAGAATTGAAAATATCAATACTAACTGCCAGAAAATTGGATTTATTTTTTCGAATAATTTAGCATAATAAAGAATTTTGAGAATTACATAACTTAAGGACTATATTTGATGAAAATTTGAAAATTTTTAATTAATAAATCAAACAACAATCATTGGCAAGATTATTACTTTATTAGACTTAAATTCAAATATCACTTGCACTTAGCAGCTCTGAAATTCAAAATCAAATGGCAAACAGTAGGCTAAATAGATAATATCTAATGTAAACTATTGTATTATAGTATACATAATTATATTTATATTAATGCTTTTGAAATGCTTTAAGATCAATAGATAAAATGGCAGTGATTTTCTCGTATCCAGGAACCAATAAAAAATTTTTACATTGGAATTAATGGGAAATGAGTTTCCAATTTATGAATTTTCACTTAACAAACAGTTTTTATGAATCCAATAATTTTTGTGAACTGAGGAATGTCTGTATATTTTTCATTTGATTTTTAACAGAATGGATATAGTGAAATAAAAATAACACTTGAATAGATATAAAAAATCCTAAGTGATTTATATAATTTTGAAATCAAATTTTATATTCTTAAGTTATATGCTCAATAATAGTTTAATGAATAATTAATTTGGAAGAAGATATTAATGGGATTAATTTTTCTTTCTTTCTTTCATAATTATTAGAGTCATTATTTTACTTTTATAATATATAAAGTTTTAATATTTTACTCATTTCAAAACAGAATTCTGAGGACATAAATTTTCATATAAAAGAAACTTTGTTATAAATACACTATGCTAGTGGTGGGAAAACTTTTCTGACTACAGGCCACACGGACTTCTGTAAGGTCTCTAGCGAGCTGCATGTAAAAAAATGTTTTTACTTTCATATAATAGGTATTCATAGTAGAAAAAAATACTGCGATCATGCCAAAAACCAACATTCCGTTTTCAACGAATTTTCAATGCCATTCCCTACCACTACCATTGGATCAAAATCCATTGCCCCAATAGATTATATATTCAAAAATATTGGAAAGTTGAATGGGGCACACACCAGATTTTTTAAAGGGGGCATTTTAGCATACAAAATCTAAATTTAATTAAACAATTATGTTGCTTGTTTATGTAATTTAACATTTTTGTGGTAAATTTTTAAAAAAGTCTTGCACTTGTGCATGAACTGTGGGCCACACAAATCGTCATAACAGGCCGCATGTGGCCTGCAGGCCATAGTTTGCCCATCACTACACTATACCATTATCATGTCATCCCATAAATTACATCATCTATTATCACATTGTTTTTTACGTGTGTGAAGAAAAAAACAAAATTTATCTAGAACAGATTTTTTAATCATCAGAATAAGTGCCCTCAATATTTACAACCTTCTCTCACCGTTCAACAAGTTTTTGAATGCCACACTTGAAGTCCATGGATTTTGATCCAAAAAACTCAGACAGGGTTCAGTGCACTTCCTTGACATTTCAAAGTTTTTCCCAGCAAGATGGTGTTTGAGACTGGAAATAGATGACAATCAGATGATAAGTCAGGGGAATATGCTGGATGGGAAAGTTCTTTCCATCTAAACTCCTGCAATTTGGTACAAGTCATTCTGGCCATGTGTGGGTTTGCATTGTTCTGTTGAATTACTATACCTTTACGATTAAGGAGTGCTGGACATTTTTCCTGCAAGGCATTGTGTAGATGCTTTAGCTGCTAACAGTAGACCTTCCCTATAATGATTTGGTTTGGTGATAGAAGCTCATAATGGATTGTCTTACTATTCCACAAACACTCAGTAAAACCTTATGTGGAAAATATCCAGGTTTAGCCACTACTGCAGGCACAGTCTGTTTATGAAACCACTGACGTTTGTACTTAATGTTGTGGTACAGAATCCATTTTTTATCTCCCGTAACCACTCTGTTCAAAAAAGGCTTCTTCTTTTCACAGGAGAGCAAGGAAGTGCAAATGTTCATAAACTGTTGCAGATTTTGTGGTGTGACCTCATGGGGTGCTCATTTACCCAGTTTTGATACACAATCAAGATCCTATAGATGCCTGTGAATACTTTAATGGGATGAATGGACTATTGTGGGCAATTCCTTGAATGTTGCCTCTGGATTCCCATCACAGCAGCTCTCAGCACATCATTATCCAATTCAACGGGTCATCCTTCACATGGCATATCCATGAGAGTCCTGTTCCTCAATCAGAATTTCTGGAACCATCTTTGAAACTTCCTGGTATTCAGGGTACCCTGTCCATATATGGCATTAATATTTCATGTTGCTATGATTACTATATGTCCTTGGTTAAACTCATGCAGTATAATATATCTTATGTGTTCTTCAGACATCATCATTTCCAATGCACTTTAAAAGCACAAGGGATGCACATACAATTATTGTTTTTTATCTCATGTTACATAAAAAGTATTCCATGTGACAGGTCTTATCATGCCCTTGGCCTCCTTCATCGTCTGGTCTCCAGAAGGAGCAGTTCTGTGAGACATGCAAAAAATGACATTACTTATGGGATGACTGATACTTTTTGACTTTTTAAAATACAAGTAGTTGTACTTCGATGGTGACTGTAAATTCTATGATTGGCCAATAAAATTCAACTGTGTATGTATTCTTGTACAAACCTAAGTCAAAAATATCTTTTTTTATGTCTGATTCCTGTAGTTTTGTTTTTGTTAAGTTTATTACAATAATATATACAGTTCCAATACAGATTGGTAATGGAAAATCTATAAATTTAGGATATTTCCAATCTCTGACTGCTCTGACTTATGACCTCAGATTTGAACTGAATACTGTTATAAGTTGAGGACTATCTATATAACTTTTTTATTACTTTACAAATTAAATAAAAGAAATTTCTCTATTTACAATATTAAATTTTATTTTATTATAGATGTATCAATAGAATCTGTTTTATCTGATGATTATGCAATTCCACCTGATGCTGTTTCTTCTGATACTATTAGTATTGTTTCTGTAGAGCCCCAAACTATTAAAACAACAATTACTCAAGTAAGTCCCAAAAAGGTAAGATAGTTTCATAAATATTTAAGCAATTTTAAAAATATTTAATTTTTTGTTATAATTTACTAAACTCTAAAGCTTTTCAACAATATCAAATAATTAATATAAAGTTTATTTTATATTATTTAAAAAATTTTTTATTAATATGAATTGTTTATTTGCTGAAGATGGCTTTGTAAAGCTAAAAGATCTTCAAATATATTAGTATATTTTTCACTTTTGAAATTAACCTGAATTATTTATATTTATGTAAGAAGTGGGATGAAATTATGCAATAATAAAAATATCTTTGTGTTCTACTATATACTGCATTGCACAGTGTTAGGCGGTGTTGGTTTCATGCTTGTGTCTCTATGACATAATGCCATGCCGGCAACAAGTCTACTTGCGGCTTATTGTTGATTGTGATGTTATGCCTAATGATTCTATGTAATTCCAGCACTCTTAACATTCTACACTTTAAGGAATTCCAGGAAGCCTTGCATCTAAGTCAACTTGGCTAGGCAGGCTGAAAGTTTACTGGTAGGATCCTCATTTAATATCTTGGCTTATGATGTTTGTATAAAATTCCCTAAAAAATTTTCGTAGGTGGAAATGCTAAGAATCGCAATTTTCTTAGACTTATCATCTTGCATTAGAGTTAGATTTTGTTCTTCTAACCAGCAGAGCGTTTTCACTATATCATTTCTATAGACCGAAGGTTGCCTGATGTTAGGTTAATGGCATTCTTTTCTTTTTCTAAAATGTATGACCATCAAGCTCTCTCTTTGGATATAGAGGATTGGTCCATAATTAAGTCCTCGAATTCTGGTATATCTGAAATTGTATCATTCACATGCTCTAAGGTGCAACTAGTCCCTTTGATGAAGAGGGACTCAGCATATGGAGGGATGAAATGACCTTCTGGGTTGGCAAGAACTAAGTTGATAGGACATACAATGTGGCCATCCAGCACAGTTATTCAAGATTATTTATAAAAAAGTGCATAATAAACTTCAGAAGTCTATTTCTATGAAAGCACAGGTTGTTTCACCCCCTTCCAATGATGTTACTCACCCCAGTCATGATCCACATAGCATTTGTTGTCCCGTTTAGAATAATGAGATCTAGAGTTGTTAAAAATATAGTTAGAAAGTCACCAGCTGAAATTACCTACATGAGAAACACAACAGTCTTCCAATTATTATGTAATGATAAAAATAGGAGACCAGAACTTGACCTTGCAGGAGTTTACTCCATATCTTTCTCCAATATTACCAACAATAGATAGGAATTCTATGAAGGTGTCACGGATAGAACTATAAAACACTGCATCCAGGAACATAAGTCTGATATTGTCCATGGCAGGCTTACTACAGCATTGTCCACTAAAGCATATGAAGATGATCTCCAAATAAAGTGAGATGATGTGAAACTACTTAGAAAAGTTAATAATACTAAACATAAGTATTTGGCAGAAGCATTGGAATTACATAGAATCAGTAGGCATAACATCACAATCAACGATAAGCCGCAAGTAGACTTGTCACCCGCATGGCATTATGTCACAGAGACACTGCAAAGTTGCGGATTAGAACGAATGTCAATAACAATAATTATAAACTAAGCCTAACGGCTAGCGACTCTGCAAATTCCAGAGTTCGGCCTCGCTCAATCCAAGTTAACTTCCTCACAACCGTAGGTAATCCCAGTTTACCCACGGGACGGTTCTAACGACTCTGCAATCCAGAGTTCGGCCTGAGCTCAGGTCTTAAGCTAAGTTCTTAAAATAATTAACTAAAACACAATCTAACAATAAATAACAAACTGGCACAAACGAAACCGGAATTGTCTAACAACAACGTACCGTCTAACTGACGAAACAAAACCGAAATCGGAACTTAAACTAGATGTGCTGATTAAGTGTTAGACTAGAACAAAAAAACAACAATGTTAGAACCTACACTAATAAATTGAAGAAATTCTCAAAACAAGTTAGATAACAAAAAATATAAAATTTATTAGACTCAAAAACACAAAAGTGTTAATAAATGCTTTATTGAAACTCTAATAAAGCAACAATCAAATAAATCAACAAACTTGTTTAATCCAATTCAAATATCTCAACAATCA
>AYEL01063770.1:0-75783 GCA_000484575.1 Olivierus martensii
GGGAAGTAAGTTAACTTTTAAACTAAAATATAATACGTTAGCATATAGGAAAATAACGATAAATAAATAATAGAGTGCATAATAAAATAAAAATAGGACAGGTTCAAGTTAACCTCCTCACAACACAAGTATGAAACCAACGCCGCCTAACACTGGACAATGCAGTACATAGCAGAACACAAAGATATTTTTATTATTGCATAATTTCATCCCACTTCTTACATAAATATAAATAATTCTGCTTAATTTCAAAAGTGGAAAATATACTTTAATATATTTGAAGATCTTTTAGCTTTACAAAGCCATCTTCAGTTTATAATACATAATGTATTTTTATTTTTATTTTATCTTTATTCTTATTTTATTACAAGTTTTATTTTATATAATAATATTTATGTTTGTATTGAGTTTATACCTATGTATCTAAGTTCTATACTTAAATTAAGCTTGAAGCTCTCACTATTCTGTATATATGCAATTTGAATTTTAAATTGTAAGAATACATGTTCTATTTATGTTCTTTATAAGTTAGCTTAAACGCAGATAATGGTCTAACTGATAGACTGAAAGTACTTCGTTATTTTGAAATAAATAAGTTTTGCTTAAACGCTGATAATGGTCTAGCTGATAGACTGAAAGTACTTCGTTATTTTGAAATAAATAAGTTTTTGAAGTCACTACTGTCGTTAGTGCTCTATATTGGTTATTGTCTTAGTGTTATAGGCAGTTTATATATCTTGTTACAACTGATCAACATGGCACAGAGCCAGTGCTCCATTAGTCTTCTCAAGAACTTTAAAAAACTGTCTGTTGACATTGGTTATAACTGAAGAGGACGCTGTGCCGAAATGCATTTTAATACCATGGTTGACTGCTTTATTTAACTTTACTTAATGCATAATTAAGGTTTTAATTTTTGTCAATTGTTTAATCGTTGCAATGTTAAAGGATGTACAGAAAAGGCTGTGTAACAAGAATGCCTAAGAATGTATTTTAACTTTACAATATACATCTCCTTTATTTTATGTTAATTGTCTGTTAAATTGTTTAGAGCTGGAGAAACCTTGAAATTCCTTAATGAATGTGTAATTGGTACTACTACTAGTATTTATAACCTCCGGTTTCCAGTAAGGTCTGCTAGATTTGCTTATTATGCTAAAAGACATTACTTGAAAGTAGTTGTTTCAGAAAATAAATGTAGGTTTTATAAGTTAAAATCAGAAGTCCACTCGTTGCATGTGTTACTGTTCCACAACAGACACCAAAATGAACTTGAACAAGTCGAACATATTGAGCATCATGTAGAAGCCCTGAGAATAACTTTTAGAAGAAAACACATAAAAAAAATGAAATGGATTATCCGCAAACAGGGGAAGTCCAATGGACAGTTGCTTGTCCTATCGACTTAGTTCTTGCCAATCCAGAAGGGCATTCCATCCCTCCATATGCTGAGTTCCTCTTCATCAAAGGGCCTAGTTGCACCTTAGAGCCTGTGAATGATACGATTTCAGATATACCAGAATTCGAGGACTTAATTACGGACCAACCCTCTATATCCAAAGAGAGAGCTTGATGATCCTATGTTTTAGAAAAAGAAAAGAACGCCATTAACCCTAATAACAGGCAACCTTTGGTTTATAGAAATGATATAGTGAAAACATGCTGCTGGTTAGAAGAACAACATCTAACTCTAATGCAAGATGATAAGTCTAAGAAAATTGCGATCCTTAGCACTTCCACCTATGAAAATTTTTTAGGGAATTTTATGCAAACATCACAAGCCAAGATATTAAATGAGGGTCCTACCAGTAAACTGTCAACCTGCCTAGCCAAGTTGACTCGGATGCAAGGCTTCCCAGAATCCCTAAAAATGCAGAATGTTAAGAACGTAACACACTCCCACCTCTTCGGCTTTCTCAAGTCTCATAAGGCACCGTTGAGTGTTAGACCAGTTGTTGAAAAGTATCAGGCCCCGACATATCATTTGGAGACAGTGTTACAGAGATGGTGTGACCAGAAGTTAAGTCAATATACATATACGTGCGCATCCTCAGAACAGTGAAGCAAAATTTGGAAATTTTTATTCCTATAAAATTATTAGTTTAATAAAGTTTTAGATGAATATTATAAGTAATAAAATTAATTAATTTTGCACTGATTATAATTTTTATTGCTTATTTATTTATTACAACCCTAGGTTGTTTAACACCGTCTAATGACACTAAGATGATGACGTTTGATTTTGAAGCTCTTTACCCATCCATAGAAATCCCGGCCGCATGTTCATTGTTCCACCACTTCCTCTTAGAAAATATGCCACCAGATGTTAACTCCTTGACTTTAAGAAAACTAGTGCACTTAATTTGTTATTCTTAGTTCTTCCAGTTCAATTCAAAATATTATCAGCAAATGAAAGGAGTACCCATTGACAGCCCTGTGGCTGGCCCCATTGCAGAAATGGTAATCCGTAAAAAGGAAGAACTCGTTGTAGGCATGCTACAGGCGAACTGGTTGCTATATACGAGATAGGTAAATGATATATTGATATTATGGAAGGGGGAACATAAAGCAGACCAATTAATACAGATGTTCTCTGATCCAGCTTACAGCCTTACACTGAAGGCGTAACAAGGCCAGGGTAAAAATATACATTTCCTAGATATAATGATAACACTAGTAGTAATAGTAGTAGTAGTAGAAAAGGGAGGAGCCTACCCAGCCCAAGCACCACAACCACTAATAGTCTATTGTGCATCCACAATCAAATCATCCCAGAAGAAGTCTCCTCCTTAAAACAAATGATAGTATTTTCCTCAATGGGACAATAGCAAGATCCTCCAGAACAAGAAAATATATCACCAGAAGATCACGCCTAAGCCACGAAAGGGCCACACATTCACACAAAATGTGAATCTCATCTTTTCTACAAATAGGGCAATCAACAAGCCCAATCAAATAAAGATGTTTTCTAGCATGACAGTGCCCTGTAAGAAGCCTTGTAACAATCCTAACTTCATGTTTATTCAGAGAAAGCAACTCTTTAGTTGGTTGAGCACAGCAACCCAATTTCGCCTGCCTAAGACCTGAAGTAGACCTCCAGAAAGCATGATGCTGTTCAGTGAAAGCAACTCTTTAGTTCACTGAGCAGAGCAACCCAAAATGAGAGCCAAGCCCAGAGACGATAACACTAACATCTAATGGGTTTTCTACAGGAGTCTATATTAAGCCCTCTGCACCTAGTCTTATAATACCTAGGTGGTCCAGCCACCCAGTTAAGTACAAGAGAGCAGCTCTTGAGGCATATATCAGGCATATATACTCCCATTGTAACACCTCCCAAGCAGAGATGATAGAAAAACAGAGAATATACAATGTAGCCATCCAACACGGTTATTCAAGATTATTTATATATCAAGTCTATAATAAAGTTCAGAAGTCTATTTCTATGAAAGCACAGGTTGTTTCATCCCCTTCCAATGATGTTACTCACCCCAGTCATGATCCACGTAGAGTTTATGTCCCGTTTAGAATGATGATATCTAGAGTTGTTAAAAATATAGTTAGAAAGTCACCAGCTGAAATTACTTACATGAGAAACCCAACAATCTTCCAATTATTATGCAATGATAAAGATAGGAGATTAGAACTTGACCTCGCAGGAGTTTACTCCATACCTTTCTCCAATATTACCAACAATAGACAGGAATTCTATGTAGGTATCATGGATAGAACTATAAAACACTGCATCCGGGAACATATGTCTGATATTGTTCATGGCAGGCTTACTACAGCATTGTCCACTAAAGCATATGAAGATAACCTCCAAATAAAGTGGGATGATTTGAAACTAGTTAGAAAAGTTAATAATACTAAACACAAGTACAAGAAATCACAACAAGCACTTGAAGCAGGATAAAAAACTAATTTATTACGAAATCACAACAAGCACTTGAAGCAGGATAAAAAACTAATTTATTATTACACTTGAAGCAGGATAAAAAACTAATTTATTATTAGATATTATATAATGAATGTGTTCCCTCTCGAGAAAGCAATACTGCAGTTTGTTTTCTTCTCAATTAGTTTGCGGAGCTTCAGAATTGGTCTTGTTACCTCCATCCTCCTGTAACACGTTTGTCTCGGAGTCTGCTCCCTGCTACTCTTATTCATCCTGTTATAAAGCTTCCAGACTACCCCACTGTTGTACCTGTGCCACTCAGCTTCCCTAATAATCTATTTCAGTTCCTTCATTTTAGCTTCAAATGCGCTACAGTGTGTAGTGCATATTATATATATCTAATGATAAATTAGTTTTTTATCCTGCTTCAAGTGCTTGTTGTGATTTCTTGTGTTAGTAGAAGCAGCAGAACTCAGTTGTTTATAGTTATAAACACAAGTATTTGGCAGAAGCACTGAAATTACATAGAATCAGTAGGCATAACATCACAATCAACGATAAGCCGCAAGTAGACTTGTTGCTGCATGGCGTTACGTCATAGAGATCCAAGTATGAAACCAACACCGCCTAACACCGGACAATGCAGTACATAGCAGAACACAAAGATATTTTTATTTTATTTTTATTCTTATTTTGTTACAAGTTTTATTTCATATAATAATATTTATGTTTGTATTGAGTTTATACGTATGTATCTAAGTTCTATACTTAAATTCAGCTTGAAGCTCTCATAATTCTGTATATATGCAATTTGAATTTTAAATTGTAAGAACACATGTTCTATTTATGTTCTTTATAAGTTACTGTAACGCTGATGATGGTCTAGCTTAGGGGTAGGCAACCTCTGGCCCACGGGCCACATTATTTTATGATATCTAATACCAATGCTATGTATACTTACATATCCGTACCTGTAATACAAAAATGTATTTTTGTATTACTTTGTTGTTCCTTCCTCAAAATGAAGCCATATTGGTCTAAGGTGAAGGCTTTTGGAAAATTGTTTATATAAACTTGGTTGTTCCATACAACTAGGATGTCATCAACATAATGCGTATATAGTTTGATGGAATGTTGATAGAGCGAGAGCTTCTGTTTTTCAACTTCTCTGAGAAGAATTTCCGCTAAGGGTCCAGCGATCGGACTTCCAATGGGTACTCCACGTGTCTGTTTATAGACCTTATTCTTAAAAATGAAGTATGAGTTGTAACAAATTAAGTAGGCGATGTCCCTTAATAAGTGGCTAATGTCGTGCTGCGCTGGTAGATGTTCCAATAAGAATCTGTAGAAGAAGAGGCATATTGGTTCCAGTTTTAAGGACGGATATAGGGATTGGAAGTCGTATGTGGTGTAAACGTCCTCTGGATCAAAAGTTAAAGACTTTATTTTATCTACGACCGTCTTAGTAATTAAAGTTGAATTGTCCGTTTCACCTAACTTCTGGTTGCACCATTTTGTTAAGATTTTTTCAAAATTGTACAAAGGTGCCAGTCTCTTTTCTACAATTGGCCTGGCTTCTACTGGTGCCTTGTGGGTTTTTATGTAGGCAAATAATCTCGGGGTTGTTGCTGTCGCTCTATCAACATTCCATCAAACTATATACACGTTATGTTGATGACATCCTAGTCGTATTGAACAATCAAGTTTATATAAACGATTTTCCAAAAGCCTTCACCTTAGACCAATATGGCTTCATTTTGAGGAAGGAACAACAAAGTAATACAAAAATACATTTTTTAGACTGCAATATCACAATACAGGGACGTAATATTAAAACCACCGTCTATAGAAAGCCTACATACCAAGCTATTATTATTCCTAATTGGTCCAACGATCCCATAGCATACAAAAGATCAGCTTTCTATGCATACTATAAAAGAGCGCTAACCTACTGCTCCACGGAACAGGACCTCACTAAGGAAATCCGATACATAGAGGATATTGGAAAAAGCCATGGATACTCCAAGTCATTCCTTACGAAGATATTGAAGGATGTTAAATCTAAAATGGTATCTTCTACCTACATTAAACACACCTAACCAAGCTCTGAAAGACAAACAAACCAAGTTCTTACTGGTTCCATATAACCTTAGAAACCTGCAGGTAATAAAAAATGTAGCAAAGAAAACTAATGAAAGACTAGCTGTAAGAAGGGCACCAACCTTATTTAACATGATAAGAACTGATAAAGACCTTTTGAAACTGCATGAAAATGAGTAAAACGTCCTAAATATTAACAATTTTCTTTTATTACGCATTTCCATGCTAGGCTCAATTCTTCTGCTTGTCTAATATTAACTACATTAGCATGGAAATGCGCAATAAAAGAAAATTGTTAATATTTAGGACGTTTTACTCGTAATTTGTTTATTATTATATATCTCTGTGTTAGTATAAATAATATAAGGTGCAATAATATCGTTGAAAAATCTTTTATGTTTATTAGATTAAGTTTTACGTTTTTAAAATAACTTTGTAAAATAATTTTATATTTAAAAGTATTCTGTTCTATTGGATAAGATTAGTTTTGTAGTTCTAATTTAGAATGTTTTGGTTAACTGATGATAATATCTATGTATATTGAAAACGTTTTTAGTAAGAAATTAAAGTGTGTTTACATATCCTACTGCTAAATGTGCTGTATTTATCCGTAAGGTAAGAGAAATAATACTACTGATAAAAAAATTTCTAAAATTCTTAAAAATTCTATATTTTTCTTTCTTAATTTTGTATTTATGCATTTAATTGTATATCTGTTAATAAATAATTTATAAAAGTTTATGTAAATTTATGTATTTTTAACTATTTTAATTTAAATAGAAAACTAAATTATGAAAATATTAAAACAGAAATCAAACAAATCAAGAATTAAAAAAAAACTTAAATCAGAATTAACTTACAACAGAAATTTTGGAATGGAATCCCATCGTAAGTTGAGGACTACCGTATTGTATACTATGTATTATATTTAACATACACTTTAAAACCTATTTAAAACCTGTGTATAAGCTGGCCTCGAAATTAAGCAGTCAGAACATTAAGATATTCATTGAAATAAATAGATATCTTTTTAGAATTTTAAAAATTTTCCAAATCTAATTCCTTATTGGAATAAATAGGAACAAAATGCTAGCCTCATATCATTGTAATGTCATAATATGAAGACAAAGTTACATGGGGAGCAGACCTCAATCATCCCACATCATGATATATCTAATTGCATTTCCCAGCAATATAAATTTATTGATGCATTTGTTTAGCAGAAAATATCAAAGAAATATTAGATTTTCTATTATTTCAAAATCTCAGAAAGATTATTTAACAAAGTTTAAACAACAGAAAATCAGAATTAAAATGCACAACAAAATTTGCTGCAACTGGATTCAAAAGCTGAGTAGCAGACACATAATCACTGAAAGTACAAATCTGATGTCCAAAATCAGTGCAAAATAATTATCTCATATTTACTAAATGATCAAAGCTATCAAAAAATGAGCAAATTATTGATCATAAATACCAGGAACTGCTACATTTCTATTTAATATTAAAACAATGATATATAGAGAAGAGGATGCTATGTTTACTTATTTTAAAAGATTATACACATATTTGATTTTATTTATGAAATATCCAATAAATTAATATTTTCATATGCATTTTAATATGAATATTAACACATATCTGCATATTTTTTAGTAATAGAATGAGAAGAACCTATATATTTATTCATGTTACTAACATAAACAAAGAAATGTAATGCAATTGCTTCATATATTTTCAATCCTATTTATTAAATTCCTATTTGTATAATATTTGATATTTAAAATACACAAAAATATCAATTTATGAATAACTTTTATTGAAAGAAATAGAATATGTGCTCAATTGGTTTAACTGTTTGGAAAATGAAAAATAAAATAAGAACAGTATAGGGAAGCATGAGGAAAGGAGAAAATGATCCTGCAATTCCACAAATGGCTATTACCTGTAGACCACTTGTGGAAAAAAAGAGGCATCTTTTAATCATCTCTTATGACTTGGGAAACACAATGGATAAATTCTGTCTTTCATCCACAGAGGAATCAATTTATGAATAGTCATACATATCCATGTATTTTTAATAATAGAATCAGGAAATTCAATTTTTGTTAGCAACAAAATATAGTAGTGAAAGGCTGGTCTAATGAAAACAAGTCATGACTGAGGATGCAAATCTTACAATCTCACAAAAATTTGTTTCAATTTTTAATTGTGCCATGTATAAACAAACTCCTCTTTATAAAAATTTTTATTAAAAAATATTTTGGCTTATGCATTATTATTTTTAAATTATTGCATTATTTTTTATATGAGGATTAGGTTCTATCTGTTTTTCACACTATCTTCATTTCATTTTTAGTTCCTTTATTGGAATAGGTTGACCTTCTGTCCTTATCACAACTTCTGCTGGTTTAGCTTCAGAAGATGTGTTAGAGAAAGCTATTCTTTCCCTATCATATTTTATATCCAGTTCAAAGTAGTTGATATTTTGCATTAATGCAGAATATAATGCTTCTTTCTCTATAATATCTTTATGCATTCCTTTTTGTATTTCCAAATTTCAATTTGTATATCCAATGTACTCCTGATTTCCATTCAAATCCTTATTATTCCATGTATCATATAAATTTCACTTTTTTTTTATTCTATTCTATCTTTATCATTCTGTATCTTATTAAAGATCACATTGTATCTTGAATGTGTTAGGATGGCTTCCATTATTTTCTCTACATTTTTTCATTTTATACACAGGCCTACAATATTTCACTTTCCTATAAGTTCTTTCTATCTGTTCTTCTGTTTCTACCTTTCCCTTCAATAAACAACAACAACAAAAATAAAGCACTTTTAGCAGAAAAATGAAAATTAAACAAGAATGTTTATGATTTGTTCAAGGCTTATTTTCAACTGTTAGACTCAAAAGAAAAAGAAAATAAATAAGAAGGTGCCATGTGACATTAGCATTAAGCCACTTCCAGGCTAATAATAGCTGAAGTTGATCCTTGAATGGATTGAAAATATTCCTGTTTAATTTTCATTTTTCTATTAAGAGTGCTTTATTTTTTGTTATTGTTGCTGTGTTTTAGTATAGCAAAACTTATGAATTTTTTTCTCTTCAATATTCTTTTATAAATTCGTTATCATTCTTCTACTAAACCTATATTATTTTCTTTGTTCAATTATCCATTTTAATTCTTTGACTTTTAACTTCCTTTATCTATAGTGTGTTTGAATCCTTCTTAATACAACACTTATCTCTATTAACTAAAACAAAAGCTTCAGTTAAACTTTTTAAGAAAACTTAATATTCTGAAATATAAAAATACTGAAAATATAATTAATATTAAAGACATTGAAATGTTGCAGGAAAAATGGAAGTTTTTATTTCAAAAAGAACTTGCATAAGTTTGTAATTTTTTTATATTTACTTCCTAGGTTTATTATTTTATTTATATATTTATTCATACTATATTTATTTTAATTTGTTTTACTTTTTCAGTATTTTGTTTAAATATACTCAATATTCTATTCCATAAATATTTGATGAAACTGAAGACAGGTATGCCTGAAAATACTGTTATTAAAGATAAATTAGCATATCTTTTTTGTGGCCTTTTTAAGCAATTTTGTTTATAATTGTCTTTGCATTGTAATATACAATTTTTTTATTCTTTATCATTGGAAAGGGTGGGTTCTTAAAAGTGATTTTATTCTATATCATTTTTAAGAAACCATGTAATAACAAATATCTAAAGCCAACTGTATAAAAAAATAGTCAACAAATTGTTCTTTTATTTCCGATATGAGAAAGTCAAATTTTAATGAATTTTTTTGTCATATATGTGAAAAATTGTTTATAACAATTCATATTAATAAAAAATTTTTTAAATAATATAAAATAAACTTTATTAAAAAAAATTGAATTTTTCTTAAAATGAGTTATAAAATGCTGAAAATTAAAAAATATTGTATATAATATGAAAATATTAGTTAATTCTGTTAAAATAAATTAAAATATATCTTAATCAATCACGTTTTGTTTTTATTTCATACAAAAACAAAACAAACACTCTCAGGCCATTTAAAGGGGCATAGATTTTTATTGTTTTACAGCAGCCACTCACTTCCCAGAAAAATAAATGAAAAATTGTGAAAAAAATAAAATTCCAAAAAAAAAAAATATATATATATATTGTTAGAGTACAAAAAATGCAATAAATACTGATAATTTCAAAAGATTTCATTGAAAATTAAGTAAGATTTCACAATTTTAATTTTCATATTTTTTTGCATATTAATTAGGCTTAATTTCAAAACATCACAAACATCCAATCTAAAAATAAAAAAAAAATCTAGATCCTCCAAGGTAGTAAGCAAGTTTTTTATTATGTAATCATCTGGCTTGCAGCATTAGAATAGATAACAATATAAAATGAGAGAATAGTATATCAATGTTTTTATAATGTTTAGAATTAATTATTACAATTATTATTTTCATACAAAGAATATTTTATTCAAATTTATAAACCAATAGCAGGTATTAACTTTTATTGAGGACACTTTTATTTTCATTCTAATTTTTACTCTGCTTTCCAGAGATTACTAAATGACAGGGCTATTACAGATTCTATTGAAGAATGCCCACACTATGAATGGGTCTTCTAACAGATCTTCAAGGTAAAACATGGAAGTATGAGATCAAGAATTGAACCTATATCATTCCGATTGTAAAGACAGTTTTATTATTCTGTATGATTGCTTACTATACTGTGAATGACATATTTATTTAGACTAAGAAAATTACCTGTTTTAGGTTGTATTATGAAAATTAAATGTTAATTATTGATATAATTTTTCCATTGTTTATATAACAAGATGAACTAACTAAACTAAACATTTAAGAGTTCCATAAACAATAAAGATATTTCAATAAAAAATGAATGACATTTTTGGAGCTCAAGAATACGTTATTTTATTTTTTTCCATTTAAGTCAATGATAATTTAGTCCCAGATTTATGAGAATTTGATCTGCAAGCATTTTCTAGGAATACTTAAATCTTGTAAACTGAAGTTGGCTTGTATGTGTTAATTTGCTATTGGATATATAATAAGGAATAATAAATGCATTGTCTAGATATTGTAAAAAATAAAGCAGTGATATCAAACTATTTTATTTCTTTAGTTTTATTTTTTGGATTATAATCACTCCCAAGTTTTTATATTAGCTATAGACATGATGGTGGCTGAATTCATCTACCAAATTGTGATTACTGTACAGAAACAAATACATTTTCAAAATTTATGGCTATCTTGAGTATACAAATTTATCATCTGTGAATTTAATTTTTTTTCAAAAGTGAATATTTATGACAATTTTCCTTCAAATGTGTTTCCAAGAAAACATAAATGGAGAGCATATAAAATAAGAACTAGGTACTGTATATATATATTCAATATATTATTATTTATTGAAAAAGTAAACAAAAAATTTATTTTTTTGCATCATTGTGCTTCTTACAAATTGCCAAAACAAATTATGCAATGTATCTTACATCTAAATAAAAATATGCTATTAGCACAATTATAAGAAAAAAAAAATCAATAAGAAGAATAAATATTTAATTAAATTAAAAATGTTAATTTATTTGATATTCTTTATCAGAAGTCGTCATTTTGTTTATGATTAACATTATTAAATGTTATCTAAATTTATGATGCATTTTCTGCTGTATCATTTCAATATTCCACAATTTTACATAAAGCATTATAAAATTCAATTTTAAATTGCGATTCATATTTGTAAAATTGATTCTATTCTAAACAAATTATTGTACAAAGAAAATATTGTTTTTTCCTGGATATATTCATAAACAGTTTAAAAGCAACAAAATTTCTAATGATTATGTAAAGCATAATGCTATTTTTGCTTAATTATTTTTAATAATAAATAATATTCCATCACTATTTGCAAAAAATAGAATATTCATAGTGATGAATTACAGAATAGCCATACTGATCTGTATTTCGAGCAATTGTGTTGATTAACTGCATTTCTGACCATTGCACTAACTTGATTAACTGCATTTCTGTTTTACTTTATTTCAATAAAATTTATTAATACTTCTGTTTTTTGTGGATTTAACCCTTTTGCTTCCAACTATATTTTTAAATTAATATGCAAAAAAAATTAAAATTGTAAAATCTCAACTAAATTTTTACCAAAATCTTGAAATTTTCAGTATTTATTGCATTTTTTGTTCTCCAACAATGTAAGTATTTTTTCAAATTTTATTTTTTTCACAATGTTTTATTAAGTTTATATAAAAATCATGTTTTATCTGATCTTGTAAAGTTTAGCCATGCAATGAAATAGTTGATATTTTTAAATAGCAACAAGTCCTCTTAATAAAATGAGCCATAAATGAAGAAATTTGGTTGAAATGTTTCATTAGTTTTTTATAAATAACTTCTAATCATATAACATTTGTTGCATGAAGTTACATCATATTATTATTAAAAAAAATTACATGAATTCATAGAAAAATTTTAATTTTTCAATGAAATAATGATTAAATGATTTATTTAATATTAATAATTATTAAATATACTGTATATATGCTTTTTGCATAGAGATATCAATAACTTAAATCTACTATTTTCAATACTACAAATAAATTACTGCAAAATGGGGAAAAATGATTAAAGTTTAAGTAATGTTTTATTCATATATTCACTACCATTGTTAAAGTATATTCATCATATAGGCAATTTTTCAACTCAGAATGAATCTTATTCCAAATGAACTTTTTCTAAAAAAAAATTTACAACAGTTATCATGGATTTAAATTCCTATTATTTCAAAACACACTTATTTTACAACATGACCTCACTAATTTGATATCAGAAGCTGAACATACTAAGCTTTTTTAACATCATGAAATATCAGGAACTAAAATGCAATATATAGTGTCTATTTAAGCACATGAATATTTAATAATCGTATCCTAATTCACTTAGAATTAATAAACAATTATATATTAGGTACACAAAGCAGCCATATTTAAACAAGATTAATTGGCTCCATAAAAAATTATTATTAATTAAATATAGAAAATTCATATTAATGACAGAACTACTAATTGTTTTTTTAAACAATAATCAATCTATCCTGAAATGCTGTTAATCATATATATAAATTGCTTAGAATGAAGTATTACATTTAAAGCAATTTTTCTCAATATGAAGGTATTAAATGAATCAATTTGTTAAAAACATATATGTGCAATAATTTCCATAACAACAAGCTGGCAATTATCCTAATTTTGATTTTTTTAATTTTTTCCCCCAATAATCAAAATAAAATTCATAATTTAATTTTAATAAATTATAGAATAGTTACCACCATCATGAAATCCTGGAGCAGGAGTGACAGTTGAAACAACACGATGCATATCAGGACTTAAAGATGCTTCTAGACTCTGAACCTGTTTCTTCAATTTACGTGTCAATTTTGGTGGACTACCTTCTAAATCAAATAATAATTAATAATTAAATTATAGAACCTTATTTATAAATAATATTTACATGTTTTTTTTATTTTGATTTCTATTGAACAAATTTTTTGATTTTTTTTTTGTATTTTCTCAACTCATTAAATTTTAAAAATCAATTGTGATAAATTCAGAATCCAAAGTTTAACTAATTGGAAGGTTTATTATATTTATAAGATACTTCAGCTATACTAGATAGAGTCATTCCCCAAAGTTTTGTCATAGGTTGGACTAAGACCAGTGACATTATTCATGATGACGTAAATCAAGACTGATTTTCTCATAAATAAAATGCTAAAATGATATAATTGGTTTCATACCAAAAATTTTGGCCAAGAAAAATATAATATTCTTATTCTATACTTATGATTTATAAAAAAAAATATGAAATCTGATAAATCAAATAGCAATTTAAGGAAAAAGGCATACTCTCTAACTGTAATCAGAAGCTCTGGATAATTGCTGATACCCAATAACAGAAATTGCATTGGCCATTGCTTAAAAAAAATCATGTGCTTAATCTTGTGAGAGAAATCTTTTTTTTTTCCTCTCTCAGAATTTCCTAAAAAGAAGCAAGCATTTTTTTTATTTCTTGCCTTGTTGCTCTGCTCATTGCTCATTCAAATTGATGTCTTGAAGAAGTCCCTTTAATGCTGCTTCATTGAATTAAAGTCCCTTCAATTTTCAAATTGTCAAAATGACTATTTTTTCAAAATGGTCTAATCTGCAATCATGTGCTTAATCTTGTGAGATAAATCTTTTTTTTTTCTCTCTCAGAATTTCCTAAAAAGAAGCAAGCATTTTCTTTATTTCTTGCCTTGTTGCTCTGCTCATTGCTCATTCAAATTAATGTCTTGATGTCTTGAAGAAGTCCCTTTCATGCTGCTTCATTGAATCAAAGTCCCTTCAATTTTCAAATTGTCAAAATGACTATTTTTTCAAAATGGTCTAATCTGCAGGAAATTTATGCTTGACTGATCTGTAAAATCAGATCAGTAAAGCATAAATTTCAATAAATATCATAAAAATTTGAACTCCTTATCATAGAAGTGTAACACCTTTAAAAATCTTCAGAATAAACTTTTAAATCAAGTTTATCATCATAACATCGAGGTTTCTTTATTGCCTAGAAAACAAGATTGATTTTTGGACTGGCATCTGAGCCCTGAATATCAGCAAAGATAAAAGAGACTTTCTTTCAGATGCATTTCATTGGTGTCAGTAACTCTTGTCCATGTATATCATAGGTTATCATATCTGTGTTGAGATCATCCCTTCTTGTTTTATATTTACTTTCCTATTGAGAACAAAATGGAAATGCTATTCTAGCATTTACTACAGGCTGCATATATCTGAGTAAGGTTAACTATGAGATAAAGAATGGAATTCAATAATTAATGACAAGATTGTCTTGAAAAATTTTAAAAGTATATGACCTAGAAATAATCCCAAATTCTCCAGGATGAAGTACAACACACATCCATGTAGCTGACTCATTCTTCATTATATAAATATATACTATTTGGCTTTCCAACAAGAGGATCGAAAATCAAATCCATATCCTAGATTGATAAACTGAATTAGACAAGTGTTGTTTGAAGGCAAAACAGCTTATATCTATACATTGGAGGCATATGATACTATGTCCAATTTTTTGAAATTGAACATAGTGTCATATGCTTCCGAGGTATAACAACATACATATATATATATATATATATATATATGTTGTTATATGTTGAATGCAAATTTTTTGAAATTTAGATACAAATTTATTGACAACAAAAGAGCAACAAGGGCCACATTTATACTTTTGGAGGTCCTAGGTGCAACATCATTATGGGGTCCCAAAATAACAAGTCTATTTCAATTTCAATTATGAATTTAATATTTAAAAATAAGTACTTTATTTTGTAGCTATAACTGGGCTGTTTTTATATTGTTGTTTGTGAGGAATAAGGTGTTAAAATGTGTTTAAGGTTTTAATATTTATTCTTAATTCCATAATCAGTAAAAAATCAATTATTTGGGCATCATATAAAAATTCACAATTCAAAAAGTTTTTAAACAATATAAATTTAAATAGTTAATTTTATGAAGAGAAAATATTTAACTTGGATAATGTGCTGAAGATGACTTGTTTGAGTCAAAACTGTTTCAATATATATTTAATTTGATAAAAAAATTGTTTTCTACCTAACTAGTGTTTATTTTAGACAGAAAACTTTAACACAATTGATTTAACCAATAAAATTATCAATAGTTAAAATGAGTTTTACTTAATTCCTTTAATTTTAAATTGGTTTACTGTAATTTTTAGTACAGTAAACCAATTTAAAATTAAACTAGTATTACTTAAACGTTTTCAAGAAATATCAGTGCTGACTAAATGTAACTAGTATTCCAAAATGGCATAATTATCATTCAACAAAAGTAGTTAGAACTAAATTTGGGTTCTGCATGTAACAAACATAATTAGTATTATACTATAATTTAATGGCAAAAATTATTTTGTATAATCAAGACATATTTAATTATACTCCTGATTAACTGGGACAGTCAAGAAATGAATTACCCCAGATAATAAATTCCCAGGGATAATCCACAAAATATTCAAAAAAAAAAAAAAAAATGAAAATAAACTAATAAAATATTTGGGTATAATTTAATTTTACTTAATAAAACATCTTATTTTTTGTAACATAAAATTTAATATTTAATCGAATCAAAATTGCAAAAAAATAAATAAATTGCATATATACATATATCCAAATGTTCTATAATTTACTGAAAAGGGAAATAAGAAATTGGTTTATTTGCAGTAAGGAATTATTGGAATATTTAATTCTAATTTTTTAACACCAATTATTTAAGATATAATAAAGAAATTAATCTGGGTGTTTAAAAATCTTTCAAAAAATGCATCTAAGATAAAACACTGATAATTAACCATCATTTCTAAGTTGTGGATTACCCTCGTTAATCTGCAACACAGATAATCAGGAGCTAGTAGATACACTTTCTACTGTATTCAATTTCTCACCAGGATAGTTTTCATCTTCAGAAGAAGTATCTAATTCTCCACATTCTTCTCTGACTTCTTGTAGTTGACTAAAATATCTCCACTTGGTTCTTTCTTGAATGGATTTATTTCGTAATTTAGGTGCAAAATTTTCTATTTTGATATTATTATCAGGAGAAAGCATTGAAGCTGCATCTAGTAATTTCTGAGAATTAAGAAATTAGTTTTTAGTTCTTAATTAATGTTTTAATTTTTATGCAATTTCTATGCATAAGTATCAATAATATAAATTGTATATATATATTAGAAATTGAGTAAGATACAAAGTGCATTGAAAATATTTCTGATGATAAAAGTTTAATTATTAATATTAGTAAATAATATAAATTACAGATAATCCTCAACTTACAGTGAATTTACTTCAAACCCCATTGTAAGTACTTGTTCCCACTGTAATAAGTTGGAGTGATTGGCATTTAGAAATGCTCAGAAGTTATGGATTGCCCATTAAAAATAATATTACATTCCACTTTATCATAATAAAGTTAACAAGCACAAAAATATAAGAATCAGGCACAAAAAATATGTTTTCTGTATATCTATGCTTTATATTGTTCAGAGAGTCAAACTCAAGTCAATTGTATTGATCAATCACAGAATTTATTGATCATATCAATGTCATAAGAAAAAGTGGTTTAAGTCAAGGACTACCTGTATTTCAAAAATTAATTTAAATTACTTTTATCTTTAAATGTTAAAAAGTTACCTTTCTTGAAATTAAAACATTTTCAAGTAATCTGTAATAATAATGTTGTTGCTGATATTTATATTCTCGATACTGGGCTTTCTTTAATAAAGAGGCAACTTTTGATACATCTGGGGCTAAATAACCATCTAATAAACATGTCAATGATTAGCAAAAGTTAAAAAAAGCAAAAACAGATAAATTTTAAAGTATTATAAACTCAATAAAAACATTAATAATTTCTATTATAAAAAAATATTAAATATTTTAATAATAAAGATTTTCAAAACCAGAGTAGATTTCATATCACTAAAATTAATGTATTTTTTTTTTTAAATGTTAATTAGACACAGATTTTAATAATTGTTTTGTCTTATTCAGTTTAAATAATATCTGATTATTTGTGATTTTTTAGCTTAGCATCTTACAGTGTTATTGAGGAATTACTCTAATGAAAAAATACATCAACTGAACTTATAAATTACAAAATAAGCATAAATATATATCGTATTAGTTTCAGCTACTTTCAAAATTATTTAAGAAGCAAAGAAAATATAGTAGAATTACAAGAAATTCACAAAGCACATTAAGCAGGAACAAATACAAAATTTATTATAAGTTATCCACTGTACAGTTCGTTCCAAAAAGTTTGTCACCCGCTTCGCAGGTAGCCGCCACTGGTCCTGCAGAACGTCTGGATGCACCATACAAGCATCCTGTCCGATGTAGCCACTTGGCCATTGCCTACCGATTCTCAACTCTTAAAAACTGAAATATAACTTTACTCAATTATATTCTCGTGCAATCATATCATATAATTCCTTGATCAAAATTCGCTTGTTCATTTTATCGATGCCATATTTCAGACACTCACTAGTTTCTTTTAATCATAGTTATTAGACCTAAGACCAAAGTGTTAAAACCAACTAAATGACTAAATTCTCTGTTCCGAATGCTACATATATTTTTTTCATTCACAAAGGATTCGGCCTGGCTCATTTTCTATTTATGTTTCAATTATAACTGCGTGGTATATTGTTTAAATGACTACTGTACTATAATGTGATGTGTGTGGCATTTCAACAACGCAATAATTGCATCATATACTTAATGTCATATTTCGGCTAATCTTATTAGGGTTAGATTACTATAATTAAGCCGCTGTAGCACATTGAATATTCTGTACCAATTTGCGACTACTTTTACAACTCATCATCGGCTGGCTATCACTCATGATGGAGTCAACTAGAAGGTTGAATGATGGGTGGAATCGATCAGGTCCATACCTCTTTTGAAACACTGGAAGTATGGAACCCGAATTTGAATCCGGATCCTCCAAGGTTGTAAGCGAATGCTTTACCATGTGGCCATTCTTTATATGATCTTTTTAATATTTTTTTTAATAACGTCCCATTAAATTTTCATTTTATTTCATATCAAGATCGACGTTTTTATTTTAATGTTGTAATTTAACATTGTAAAATAAAAAAAATGCGATAAGTTAAAATAAATTCAAACAAATATACTATTTATAGGTCCGGCCCGGCGATCCCCGTCTTTCGCCATCCGGCCCCCCTCCACGATTGTGAATGCAGCCCGTGGTTGAAACTGCCCCCGCCCCTTCCCTGATTGGAAAGGGGCGTAAAATGTGCAAAAAAATAATAATAATACATGTTACAAAATAAAATAAAAATGTGGAATGTATATTTTTTATTCACTGTTCTGTTTCACCTATTCCATTATTTAGGTATTAAGATGACCTCGTTTAAAACTGTTTCATTTAGCGCTTGGTTTCTTTGGAACGTATCCCCCGCATTAAACAGGGTCTTACTATAATGCAATATAGATACGTTTTGAGAGAGGAAAAAAATACTTGTTTAAATTTTTGATATTTTCCAGGATTCATTATAATTATTCCTATTGATTTTTTAGTTTGATTAGTGCGGTTTTGATATATGCGGTTTATTGCGAGGATTTATTAAACCGCACTAATCAAGGGATTCCTGTATATACACGTTTTACTGGATTGTTGAATACAAACAAAGTACTAATATGCGATAGATCAGAAACATATTTCACATATTCATGGACTTCAGTTTGGACTTTGGTCACACATCATCGACGAAATTGAGAATTGATAGACAAACTCCGATTTGAAAAGAATTGCTGTACATTCATATTTCAAATTCTAGCCGATAAATTCGACCAATACGCAATGAGCTCGACTACTTCGCGAATCGGCCGATTTTGGAATTGGCCGTAATAAGTATATACACCTAGCCCTCGATTTTCACGGCACTCAATTTACACAGTTTCGCTTTTACACGGTTTTTAAATGAAAACAAAAAAATTCATTGGTAAAATTGGAAATATTGGTAAAATTGCATGTTTCGTAAAGCATGGCCAAAATGGTACCGAATATAACAAGAGTATTGGGCTCGGCCCGGAGATCCCGGTCCTTCACCATCTAACCTCCCTCAACGGATGTGGGTGCAGCCCGTGGTTGGAACTGGCCTCATCCCCTTAGTAATCTCGCTGATTGGAAAGGGGGCGTAAAATATGTAAAAAAATAACATACGGCTTTCAAATTCAATTTTCTTTCCGATCAATAGACGGTGTGAATGAATTTCAACAAAAGTTTTTATTAAATTCGTCTATTTGTTTAAAATGCCTTGTTTTGCATCGAATAAAGAAATTTAAAAGAAATAAACAAAAATAATAGGCATCGAGAAAAACAAAAAAGGGAGGTTAGCGTCAGTGGTCTTAGTCCTGCACAGTGGCGGCTCACCCATAAGGGCTGCAGGGCTGCAGCCCTCCCACCAAAATGAAAACATTTTTAAATTATTATAGCTATTACATTACCATACAATTATTTTACAAAAACATATTTTTAACCGATCGTAGTAGGCCATATATTTATTTTTGAATTGTAGGTACTAGGTACCTCGATAGGCGCTCTGTATTGTATTGTATGAGTCAGTGCGATTGCGTACTCATCAGGGCTGCAGTCAGTGCAGACCGAGTCACACCGCATAGCCAGTGTATTGAGCAGGTGGGGGTAACCCGTGATATACGTTTTTGTAGATCGGAAGAGCTAGTGTATTGAGCCAACTACGGGCTGCATTCACACTCGTGGAGGGGGGCCGGATGGCGAAAGACGGGGATCGCCGGGCCGGACCTATAAATAGTATATTTGTTTGAATTTATTTTAACTTATCGCATTTTTTTTATTTTACAATGTTAAATTACAACATTAAAATAAAAACGTCGATCTTGATATGAAATGGGGGGGTAACCCGTGATATACGTTGTGATATGTATATCGTGGGCTGCAAACATTGCAGTCCGCACTACTTATTTTAGATCAAGTTCTTATAGCAGATAAATCTTATTTTGAATATTTTTCATACTAGATCTAAAGTTAATATTTGGTTATATTTGAGATAGAGGGAAAAAAAAATTTGAAATTATTATTGAACTATTATGATTTTAGTGCATTATTGTAGATTACATTTGCTAGAAAAATGAGCAAATTATAAAAATATGACATTGAAGGGAGACAAAAATTGGTTGAACAGTAGCTATTCGTAATGAGTTTATATATACAATTAGAATATATTATTTTTATGAAAACTGATCATTACAGAAATAAAATTAGTACACATTATAAAGAGTTTGATATATCACAATTTATTAAGTTAGATGTATTTAATCATTTCATTTTTATAATTTTGTATTTTAAGTTTTGAAATTTTATGTCCTGTATGCTATTCTATGAGGCTAAATACTAAAGTTATGACTGTTTCTTTGTGATTTACATTTTTATGAATCTAATCAATAAAATTTGTGTGTTGTTGATGTATCAACAAAATATATTTCATTATATCTAAAAAAAAGCACATTTTAAGTTATATTTATAATAATTTTGTAGCAATTAAAAAATATTTAGAATATAATTAGGATCATAGATGAGATGATAAGAATTTCTATCCAAAATATATAAGGATTAATTTTCCACATTATATGTATCATAAATAAAAAAATATTTATAAGGATCCTAATGATAGTAATATATGTAATTTTCTTTTTTTTTTTAAACTGCATTCATAAATTTGTTTCTTTATCCTTTCTTTGATCTGTCCAATTTTTGGAACCCTACTGTTGAAATTAAAGATGTTTAAAAAATTCCTTCAACTATTTAACAGGATAAGAATTCATCTATTGTTAATATATATCAGTCTATTATATGCATAATTGTATAGACTAACATGAACATTTATTTTGTAGTGGAAAGGACAGATAATATGATGATGATGACTTGAGATGAAAATGACTTGTCTCTTTATTTCATTCTAATAAATTAAATAAATAAAAAAATAGCTGATTTTTATAGTGGTTTGTTTTAACTATTATAACTTACATTATTCTATATTATATATAAAATTAATGATGATAAATTTCAGATTAAATCTATAAAATCTGAAAATCACATGCATCTTTTTAAAAAGAAATCTTGTTTAATTTTCATATTAATTAATAATTTTTTTATTAGTTGTTAAAGAAAAAGTAATAAATTTATGTTATATATTAATAAAGAGTTATAAATTATGAAGCAAACATTCAAGTAAGTGTTTTTTCATTGACATTTATTCTTACCATAATGCCTAATGCTATGAATTTTGTTATGTAGCAAAAATTTAGGAACATATTTTTTTAAATGAATCTAAAAATATATAATACAACTAAAAAATCACAAAAAATTTAATATAATTAAATCTGTAGTCTTCCGATTTGATAAACTTACATTTCACTTTTATTAGAAATTAACTTGAAATTTAAAAAATTAGTTCAATTTGATATAACATTTTTGTGAATTAAAATTTTATAAACTTTTAATTAATTCATCTTTTAAATGATTGGTAATAATGTTTTTATCATTAAAGATAAAAAAAATTACATATCATTAGTTATCTATATGAAGAAAGTTAGATTTATTACTTTTTTCAATTTTATGTTAAAAAATTAAAAGTTTCAGCAATATTTTGAATGTGATATCTTTTTATTTCATATTTTTATTTTATTACTGAAATTATCACGCTGTGATTTTAATATATCAGCTTATAACTTATCTCCACCATTTATTCCACGTGATAGTATGAATAATAGCACTTCAAAAAATTGTTCTATCAATAGCATAAATAACCAAACATTACCTCAAAATAATCATATTATATATCATACGGATTGTAAATATTTTTCCTACCTTGAAGAAATTACTTTTTCAAACGTTACAGGAAATCCCCATACATTTTATCCTTTCACTTATGTTAATTTTTCCTAATTGTTATATTTATTTTATGCTTTATGTTAAATTAATTTTTACACCTTTAGGAAAATACATTCTTAAAGAACTATTCTCTTCTGTTTTAAATTTTGTGACCAATTCCAAGTTTATTGAATCTTTTAAATCATTTTTAATTAATCAATATCCAAATCAAATTCAAGAAACATCATCCTGAGAGATTTTTGTATTGTTTATTTGTAGTTTTAATATTATACCTTCTGAATAATTTTTTTTTTCTTCCCACCACTCCCTCCACGTATTTAGAGCTCCCAAAGGTCGCTCTTAATAAGGGGGGCATATCTCATATATTTTATCTTATTTTATTATTTTTTATTTATTTTATACTTTGGGAAAGATGTTGTCTTTGGAGAGAGTTTGGGGAGTTCACTCTCCCCTAAACTGCTGTCAAGCTAGATTTATTTTTGTTTATGTTATACTGTACTTGACTGGGGAGAGAGACCTCTCCCACACCACACACACGCTTGCTTGGTGCCGAGAAAAGAGATCTCTCTGTGTCACCTGTATAATTTTGTAGTTTAATAGAATAAATCCAAAATAATCAAATTTTGTGTGTCATTTTTATTAAAGTCTACAATCAACAGAATACGACATACAATATATATACAACAGAATACGACATAAAATATATATATATATATATATAGAATGGACCTCAAAATTAATGTTTTTGGCAGGCTTATGCCTAAATTTGAATGAATTAAATGTTAAATTACAAGGTGTCAATAAGACTATCATTGGCATGTTTGATCTAATTCAGCATTTGAAACAAAATTTCAAATATTTTATCAAGACATCGCTTCTAAAAGCTTCAAATATTTTCCAAATTTGAAAAAATTATTCACAGGTTTGAACTTTCATGGAAAACCGGATGGAGCTAAACTGACTACAGAATTTTCAGCAGTACTGTATGAACTACAGTACTACTGTTTACTGTATAATGAGTGAGTTTCCATCAAGATTCACTCAGTTTAGACAATTTGCAGAAACTACAAAATTTATCGTGTATCCTGATAAATTCAGGCTATCTGCACCTATTGTAACAACATTTGACTGATTAAAGTTGGACAAATTGAAATGCAATTAACAGATTTTCAGTCGAGTTATATAAGGAAGAAAAATGATTAAGTTGACTAACACCACAACGGCATACGCACAATTGCGAGTAAAGTAAAAGTGACTAAGAGTTATATGGTCACAACGCGAATTTTCTGCACCATGAAAATTTGGAAAATATAAAATTTTAGCTTAACGTTCTTTGTATATGTGTTATGTGTATATATATATATATATGTGCCACGTATCAGCAAAATTGTTCTGTGTGCCATTCCTGGCATGCATGCCATAGGTTCGCCACCACGGCTCTATACCAATTAGTGTTTCCAAATTCCCGATATTTTGGAACCGAGAACAGGAAATTGTATTTCCTGAGAATTCCCAAAATAAGCTTTTTTAATTTATTTTTATTGATCATTTGTAATAATGGCTATAACAGTAAATATTAACAAACAGAGGGTGGGGCAACCAGAGTTTATGGCCTGGCGCAGTCTTTCAGAGGTTTTCAGACACTCCTTTATGTAAAGGATTGACACAAAACATGAGTAAATAAAATTTCCTAAATGGAGGCCGACCAGAATTTCATGATTTTAGTGAATCTCTTGCCCTGAGTGCTAAACAGAAGTCACTACAGTATCATTTTGGCTAGGTTTCTGTTATATTTCAGGTTTTCTCAAAATATAAACAATGTAATTAATACTAACTTTTTTTTTGAAAAAGGTATAATGCAAACTTTATTTAATCAAATCTTATAGTATATAGTGAGATTTTACATATATCAACACAATGTATTAACATACATCACAATCGTCAGCCGCAAACATACTGATCGAATGTGTTGCTAATATTGGCCATCACTTTGCGGAAATGATTCATCATGGAGAATAGAAACAGTATGTGTTTACATAGAGAGAATATTTATTTTCACAACCCAGGATTTGACTACAATGTCATATTAAGATAAATTACTTTATATTTCCTTAAGGGACCATTACACTAATTTTTTTTATTTTTTTTAATTTTAAAGTTAATGTTATGAAATTGATATATATGAGAGAGATTATATTATATTTAATGTTTTTACAATTAAAATTTTCTCATATATTAACAAAATTATTTAAGAAAAGACTAAAAATTTATTTGAAAATTTATTTAATTAGGTATTAATTTTTTATTTTTGAAACATAAAAATCATTGCAATAATTTTATGAATAAAAATTAAAAAAGGAAATCATTATAGGATTGGAATCGGTGTCGGATCGGGGGGGAGGATTATCCGACTCCCCGTCCTGGGATTCAAACTCTATTCTGGCAATGGCAGGCTTAAATCGATTAGCATGTGCTAAAAGTCGCTTTTTGGGTTTTGAATCTTCGACGTCATAATTTATGGGGCTTATTTCGTTACTACTGTGATGTATTTTATTAATTGTTGCTTGCGTGTGTTTTGCTAAGGTGTGAGCTTCCTTGGTTATCGGTAGAGTTTTGTCTTCCGGCAAGTCTACAGTTTTCGCGTCGGTTTGGCGGCTACTCATCTGTGACTTCGCGGGAGAGATCTGTTGTTTTCTACCGGGTTTGTTCCTTATGCTAGCAACGGTGTTTGGTTGCAAAGAGCTTTTTACCGCGGCTTGGGAGCATATTTCGCCCTTAAAATTTACCTGTGTGCCGTCGGCTAGTATCAGTCTTGAATTGTATAGCGAAATCGTTAAGCGGTGTCGCATAATTAAATCACGTCCTAATATACCGTCTATAGGATCGGTTATTCGTTGATCGACGACATAACATGGGTATTTAAATTTCAATGGGCCGATTTGAAAAGTAAAGTAGGATGTTCTGTATATTGGAATGGGATGTCCCGTAGCGCTTAATACTTCCGATTCTATTCCTTTGGGTGGAACTATTCGTTTTCGGAGTCTGTTGACGAAATTACGGGATAGCAGTGTGACATTTGCGCCTGTATCTACCGTCAATTGTACGTTATGCCAGTTAACTCTGCAATTCAAATTGGGCTCGGAATTATCGTCCGATTTAAACCCTTGAATTTTCTTAAAATTTTTCGTTTCCCCTTGATCGTTACAACGATAATTTACTCTTATCGTAGGAATAACATATGATGATTTTGTTTTTGGTTGTTCCTTAACTAACCTAATAGATGATTCGTGGACTGATTTGTCCTGTATTTGACGCGAATTCGTCCTTCTACGCTTTCGGCGGCGTGTTTTCCCTCGAAAATTTCGTTGTGGAGCTTCTCGAGATCGTACTCGTGTCTCCCTTAAATGCTGTGGCGGCTGAGGTAGGCTCCCGTGTCGGATAGTCCCTTGTGTCTCGCCAACGTTCTGAGGCGGCGCAAATCTCGGCATAGGATTTTCCCAATAACTTTTGGAACTCGAATAGCGAGATTGATTATTTTACATATATCCTGCTGATGTCCCTTGTAACGTCAGGAAAACATGGGATTCTTCAGCATGTGAGGAAGAAGCAAATCAGTTATTTCAGCCATGACTTTCTGTTTCTTGTGGAAATAAGGTATAATTTCTTGAAGAACTCCTTCAAGTCGTTATAGAAACACAAGAAAGTTTTGTTTTGGATATCGAAGTCTTCCAAAATCTTTCTCCCGAATTAAAGTCATCAAAGGTGCTGATGATTGTGGACTCACGAAAAGCTAAACATGAAATGTTTTCTTTAATGGCACGTATTAGATAACCACACATGAATCACAAAATAGCATTGTATATAGTGGTCAATGGTACATTGCTTGGTTCCTCTTGAAGCCAAATTAATTGTGGCTCAATCTTATATCTGTGAACTTTCCTTTCATTGTACTTGTAGCTTTTCCAGTAGTTGGAAAAATCTCAGAAGAAACCCACTTTTCATATGGCACATGTTCTGTATTTGTATGTATTGATGAAGAAACTAAACCAGTGATTAGAATTTTGTGCAGATTCTGCATTACACTAGCAACATTTCTCTTGATCATTGCTTCCTCCCAGCTGCCTGCTGACATTGCTATCGATGTGGCTCGTCAGCGGGAAATTCATGAAAACTTAACTGTGGATTTTTTTTGATGAATCAGAGGTACAAAATGGAACACTACAGTGGACCATTTTTAATTAAACTATATAAAAAAACTCTATACAAATTATAAAATAAAGATACAAAAACGTAAACACATACGAGAAGTAGCTACACAACATTAGGAATACAGCGCCGCCTCTTGGAAATTTTTGAAAACTCTGTCTTCTTTTAGTAACACGACTGTAGAGAGAAATGGTTAGGCTTTGTCTATCTTTGTAGGCTATGCTTTTTGCTACGGTATTTAAACCGGCGCCACCTGGCGGAGATGACCGCGTTATCAACACACTAGCGTCATCTGGCGAGAAACCGCTTTATATTCGATTATTTTTGCATTGCTAATTAAATTAGTGATAAAAGAAAGAGGAAAAATGAAAGCAACTTCTGGATATAGTTAAACTTCTTTGTTAACCAATGGTTTACGGATAATAAATATTAAATTTTGTCTTTTTAAGGGTATCAATAAGAAAAAAATATAATAAATATGACAAATATTGCAGGAAGTAATATGGCACAAGTTAAAAATGATACAATTCTGATCATTATACATTCCCGGATTTAAATTTCAAGTATTTTCTAATATTTCTGAAATGGGCCGGGATTTGATTATTCCGACCGATTATTAAATTTATTGTCATCAATAATTACAATAAATGGAAATGTGCCGCTTTTGGCATTTCTCCTGAAATGCAACACCTTTCGTTAGTAATAGGCGAATGTCGTGGTTAAAACCACTATGATCCGCTACAAATATATTTATATTTAATAATTGGAATAAAAAAGAAATGTTTGCGAAAGTGCCTAAGAAAAATAAATCATCTAGCTATATATTTTCGAAGTAATTGGTTATTATTACAAGAATCAATTTAAAGTTATTAAAAGTTAAATTATAAAGTTAGATATTAAAATTAGTAAACATGAAAAAAGTTAAAAGTTTAAATAAAAATAAAATACTGTATTTTTTTTTACAATTCTGATTTAAAAATTTATAACAAATGCATACCTAAATTTTAAAAATTTGTTATCAAAACGATAATTGGAAAATTTATTATCATTAAAGAAAATGATGATAAATTTTCTTTCAAACCAAAAAGTGTAAAATCACTAATTACACTATATCCGAAATTAAGTGATTTTACACTTTTTGGTAGTCGATTACAAAATGTATAACTGCGATTAAGATACAGATAACCAAACATAGTCAATAATAGTAAAAATTTTTTTTTCATTCAATTCAATGTATCTAAAATTTAACACAGTATAAATACTTGCATAGACGTGAATACATACGCCTAAATATAAAACTGGTTTTGTCTAAAACATTTTCTTAAGTCTATTTTCGAATAAGCAATTCCGAAAAAAAGATAAAGAGTGCAACTACTTGCAGGACTTGAATACATAGATCTAATATAGAACTGATTTTAACAAAAACAATTATTTATGATATTAAAATTAGTAAATATAAAAACTTAAAGATTTAAATGAAATATTATTTTACAATTCTGATTTCAATAAAATTAACTTGTACAAATTATTTACTATAATAAAAATAACGGTAATTTTGCACTTTTTAGTACATTATTCTAATTACTTTCCTAATAAATTCTTTTACACACCCACTTTCGATCCACGATAAATATCCATACTAACCAAGCGATACGTCATAACCCAACCGGAAGCACCTCTATTCTTGCACATCGATTTATATCCATATTTCCACACTTGTATATCATAACTCAACCGGAAGCACATCTACTGCCCATCTTTCTAATCATACTTGAAATGATTCAGCTTATTTGATTTATATCGTTGAAGCAGTAGCTGTTGTGATAACCTTCACGAGAAGCTGTAGCATTCCCAATAAAGAAAGTGTAACGTAAAATCGAATAATAGAACAAGTATGATGCTTAAAAGTAAGTCAAATTAATTCAAATAATTAAAATTAGAAAGTATATTTGCTTAAATTAAAATAATAAACAAAATCAAAACGTTAATGCAATTTAAATATAACTTCAGCTTTATAAAGGGTAGGCCAAGATAAACAGAGCCCAATTCGTATGTTCATTTCTTGATTGGGTTCGGTTTATCTTGGCCCACCCTATATAACGGTACGGCTATGCAGACGCGAGAGTCCAAAAAATTAGCCAAGCGCGAGTGAAGGCGAGAAAACAAGTTTCTCGCAAAATATAACTCTCTCTCTCTCATAGCCAGTGGCGGCTCGTGGATGATTTTTGTGGGAGGACTGAAAAAAATTATAATAAAATACGTAGCTAAAATACGTAATGCGGACTGCAATGTTTGCAGCCCACGATATACATATCACAAAAACATACATCATGGGGTTACTCCCACTGCTCAATACACTACTATGCGGTGTGATTCGGTCTGCTCTGACTGCAGCTTTGATGAGTACGCAATCGCATTGACTCATACAATACACACATACAGAGCGCCTATCGAGGTACCTAGTACCTACAATTCAAAAATAAATATACTACGAACGGAAAAAATATGTTTTTGTAAAATAATTGTATAGTAATGTAATAGATATTATAATTTAAAAATGTTTTCATTTTGGTGGGAGGGCTGCAGCCCTGCAGCCCTTATGGGCGAGCCGCCACTGCTCATAGCTATCGCTAAAACTATCGTGCAGTAACGTGCACTGTGTTTGCGACTAAAAAAAATGGATAGACGTAGACGACTCTCTTCTAAGAAAATAATTGTTGTTAATAACGTTGTATATTGATGATTTCTGTGCTAAATTAATCGTTTCTCCAAAATTTCAAGTTAAGCAAATATACAATTAATTAATTTTTCTTCTAAATGTGATTTTTCTTGTTTATTAAAGGCATCCATGTTGGAAATAAAGTGAGATTGGAGAGATTGCCCAAACGCACAATATAGCGATTAGCCGAAAGCCGCGAAAAGCATCAAATTGGATGTAAGCGAGAAGTACTTTCTCGCCCTCGCTCGCAAGATTTCTCAGCGTCTGCTTATCCATAGTTGCACTCGACGAGAGCGATAAAACCAAAAATCTCTCTCTCGCTGGTAAATTCGCGTCTTTATAGCCGCACCCTAACTTCAAGTAAACATGAACGAATTTTTCATTTTACAGAACGGATTTATGAATTATATAGAATTGACTTAATATATATATATATATAAGAATATATGTGAATCAAATTCGTCAGAATTTTTTCTGATTATATTTGAATATTTTAATTAATTATTAAAAATGCTTGTATTAATTAAATAATTCCTCCAAATATTTCATAAAATCTATTGAAATATATTCAATAAATTCCACAAACTTTTCTTCATTTAGGTAGATAGAAAATATTTAAATTATTGAATATAGTTTATTATTTATCGTTATAAATAAATTCTTCATATTAATTACTTATAATAAATTGCCAAATTAAGTAATGCTGTTAATTATTTAGGTGTACGAAAAGAAATTTGCAACAATTATTATTTTATCAAATATGAAAATTATGATTATATAAGGAAACTATATTATGTAAGAAAATAATATAATAAAATTAATTTAAAATATATAATTGATATTTATGATCCTGCAGAGATACATCCGAGAAGAAGCAGTTTTAATGATAACCTTTGATAAATTATGAAATAAATATTAGTTTTTTATAAACTGTATCTTGTTCATATAAAATTTAAAATAATTTATTATTAGTAGATTGTACAGTAATGCGTGTATACAGTATTTTTATTTAGATTAAACATATGTATTTATTAAGATTTAACGGCGTAATAATAATAACATTAAAGAATATTTTTATGCATCTTTTGGACATATTCGCAATATTAAATATGCTGATAAAAAATCTGTAATATTTATTATTGATTAATATTATTTTTCTACGTAATTAAATATTTATAAAGTTCTATTAGATAATAGAGTACTTAGTAAATTAAATTTAAAAAATATATATTAATAAAAAATGTTTGCATTTAATAGATATGTGCAAAAGTTTAAACCTTTTTTCCAATCAATTCATATTTATTCCTGGTGAATATAAAATCAATTTAATATATCATGTATATATATCGTGTAACAATATAATAATTTCTGTAAAGTTATGTTTTATTGTTTAAAATGGAAGCTATTAAATTGCCACCTTCTGTGTTTTATTGCTCTCTACAACAAGCATATAATAAAAATAAACTTGGAGTTATTTCAATGCTCATGACAACTGACTGTGGTGAGGTTAAACAAAAGATGAAGGATTAAGAATGAAGATTGCTCCTAAAAATTCTAGAATTTTGAGTATTAAAACGAATTCTAGATATCAATGCATTATAATGCGGCCATTCGACAGATTGCCGTATAATATGATGAATGATAGACCAAAGGTTCATCTGTAACTACTTGCATATACAAAATTCAAGACTAGATACGATTATTATTGTTCATTTTATATATATTCTATCTGTCCATATATCTGAGATTGAAACGTTTTTGGATTGCAATTTTTTGCCAGATGGAACTCTGGTTAGAAAGTTTTATTCAAAAAATAGTAAATCTTTGTATAGTATAAACAATGAGTTTACGAATGAAGATTAATTATTTAAAATCCTGTCAGCGTGAAATGATGTTTTGAAAGCTTGGGTATCTGCTAATTCATCGTAGCAATCAAAATAATAATTAAAATTTTTCAGGTTTATCTTTGTATTATTAGAATGCCGCATATATACATAATAAAGTAGAAGAATTAAATGCTATTTTATCCTTACAATATTATCTGAAATTCTTGACTGAAACGTGATTGACCGAGTTCGATGATGACATTGATATTGTATTTAACACTTATGGTTATGCTTTATTTAATGCATCCCGGCCATATAGTAGAGGAGGAGAGACTGCTTTTGCTGTCCTTGAAAATAGTCTGTTAGCTATTATTGTATTTAAGAGGTTGGATTGCATAACTGTTATTAGACTTATGAAAATGAAAATCATTATTATCTATATAATATATACAGTATGTAAGGTTACAATTTTGAAAAGATCACGCAACACCAGAGTCAGCTAGAACGCCACACCAACTTACAAGTTAGTTTATTTTCTTTTCTCTGTAATCCAGCGCTTTCTCTACCGTTACAGTCGTTTTGTTTACATAAAAACCGACCTCTTCCGACAAAAATTTTACAATTTATAATTTAATACTATGAAATATTTATTTTTTCCTATATATTTCTCCTAGTTCATGTAAATAACAGAAATATATTATTATTCATATATTAAGTGAGCTGTTATTTAATAGTACATATGAACATACTTTATGTAGTGATTTTAATTTTAGAAATATTGGTTGGCCGAATGGTCAAATTAATTATTCTTAATTAACCTCATATCAAATGATCTTCTTTAATAATTTTGTTAATTTTTATAATCTTACTCAGTTAGTTCATTTCTTATACACATGATAATAATTACTTAGATTTGATTTTTAATTCGTTTCTTCACATCATAGTCCGATTGTAATTACTGTATTTGCTAGTAAACATACAGATAGAATATTAATAATTTAAGTAATAACGATAAGTATTATGATTGGAAAAACGCTAAACGGGACTATTAATACACGATATAACTCAATTCCCTTGACATATTCTTCGTGTTATACAGTTGAGTCTCTGTAGTCCGACATTCTGGAACCGTCGCGCTGCCCACCGTGAAATTTTCATGTCAAACTGGTCGATGTGCGAGAAAGAGAAATTGACGTAAACAAATTGTCAGTCGCTATTCGTTCGTTGCTCAGGCTTATGTTGGACTAATTTTTAAGTTCAGTACACTGATTACTGTAAAACAGTGTTTTTACTGTATCAATGCTTGTTATTTATCTTTACATAATGTCACAAATCGGAAAAAGTGAAAAACGAAAACAAATTAGTGACTGTGGTCGAAAGCGCAAAAATAATTAAGAAATTTGATATGGGAGAAAAGTTTAGTGATTTGGCCTCGTTTTATAATATTGGACCAGCCACCATTTATGACATTAAAAAGATCGGGTAAAGTAAGGGGTTTGTTAAAGATTTGAACAGCAAGAGCAGTGACAGGAAAGTCTTAATAAACTGACGTATTCGTTTGTGTAATTCTATTTTTTTCATTGAACCAATAATCCAATAATCTGATATATCTCTGAAATTCGACAAACCTCGGAACTAGTGTTGAACATCGATAGAAAAACATCGAAGTTTAACATCGATAAAACATCGAAAGGTTACATCAATGTTATTTTTTGTGCATTGTCAATAACAGCTGCATTGACATATTCTTCATCTATTCCTGTATTTTATTAACTGCTTTAGTTTATTGGTTACTCGCTAGTATACCGTTCTTTCAATATAAACACATCCAATTTTACATTGCATAGTTTATTTTCCTCATCTATAAAGTGACAATCAAACTAATATAACTCTTTTCCGGATGTTTGTCCATAAATCAGTTGATTAACATTATATGTCCCACAATATTTAGACATATAATAAGCAAAATTTCTGTTTGAGCTGTTGTTTTACTATGGATACCATATTATTGTTTTTCGGAAATTAGTCTTTTAATAGTTGGTCGAGAAGGAATTTTATACGAAGATGCTATTGTCTTTATAAAATGCTGAAAACTTTCATGATCCAAATACTCAATGGCATGTCTTTACACACCATAAATATGAAGCTTGATTTACCTTATTTTATACAGATTCACCTGATTTTAACTCCTCAATGCTCCTAAACGTCTCGGAAATTTCTTTATTTTCCTGGGAGAGGTTATGACGATGATGCTTCGTCAGTGTCTCGATAACATTTTCTTCCTTCTGCAAGTTTTTCTGAACTCTAAGAAGTTGTGGAGTTTGCTTTCAAGATGACACCTTAAATTCGGGTACAAATTTTCACTAGTTTTCACTTCTTTCGAATAATATAAGGCGGAGTGGGTAAGTGCAGAGCGGTTTTTGCAAAGCTGGACTTTAAACTGTGAGAACCCGAGCTGGGCCTGCTGGAAAATATCACATCACCCGCGATCGTAAGTTAACCGGGTTGACACTTTCCTAATAAACATACGTTGAATGTATCTTTCTTCTAGCCGGCCCGCGATGCTCCGTTCCTCGCAACTCGGGAAAGAAAAAAATAAACACAAGTCGAGCTTTGCCGAAGCTCGAATGTCGTGCAGGTGTTTGGTGAGGTTGGTGTAAAATATGTGACCGGGGTCGTAGTAATGACTTCCCGGGGAAAAGGGGTGATATGTTTATCATTTTAATCAAGAGGGTGAGAGAGGACTTGGAACAAAGAGACAGTCAGTCGGTCCCCGATCTTCGAAGGAATCAGTCGATCTCCACCATCGCTGTAGTGAATTGATCGTTTCTCGCCCGCTTTTCTCTTGGTAGCACTACAACCTCTAAGATTCGAAGCTGCACCGTGTCTCTCTGATTGCCGACACGACACAAGGTTTATTCACCATCTACTAGTTTGGAGACGAACGGCCGGGTTAGCTCCACCGAAGTAAATACCTAACTATCGTCCGGAGTCGACGATTAAGCAGGACAAGCTCCACGAGAAAAATTGAACTTTTTGCCTAGGAAAGGAGACCACTTTGCCGCTCCCAAGGAGAGACACAAAACTCCCACCGAAGTAATCATCGAGGAAGCACATCTGTGTAAAGGTATTGTCCTCCGACGTTGATTATCGGGTTTACTACAGTTGTATAACTTTCTCTCCAATAAAGAAAGATGTTTGTTGTGACAAACGTGGTCTCTGTGTCCGTCTGTGTCAAAGTCTCGTCACCCGTCCTTACACACGCCACAAACTGCAGGTAGGCTATCCGCCTGTTGAGTATCGTTCTATTCTATCTTGCTGGCTTGTCTGTGTCAAAGTCTCGTCACCCGTCCTTACACACGCCACAATCTGCAGGTAGGCTATCCGCCTGTTGAGTATCGTTCTATTCTATCTTGCGGGCCGTGCGGGCCTCATAAAACTTAAGTATTTTAACCGATCGTATAAATATTTAACAGGTTCGTTAACAATCGCATCGCACAGCTATTATCATATACTTCGTCCATGAAAATTTTAAATTTGCTACAAAATCGTACAAAATATCAGCTACCCTGCACTTAATCCGAAACGGGGTAAGAGTGTATGTGCAATTTAAAAAAGCTTTGAAGTTTATTTATGCACGCTAATTGGGACGAGCAGGCGTTTATCCAAAGTAACAAGTTCTTTGGGATAAACGCCTCTGTTGGATTTTCTGACATACTGCGAACCATGTTATATGCTAGAAAAAGAAGTAAACAAACAAATAAAAATGTGGAACACGAAAAATAAAATTGAACGTGTTATGAGGCCAGAACAGCCTAATACGCTATTACACCAAGATCATGAACAAATCTACTATAAAATGCTTTTTACTGCATTAATATAGGTTGTTTGGTTTTAGAGTTATCCTTTGTTAAAGAAACAAGGATTGAACTCTGAAATGGAAGAGGCGGTATAGTGAAATAAAACGAAAATATAAAGCGATGTAAGTACAACAATTGTTTAATAACAATTGTGTATTTACATCACTTTATATTTTTGTTTTATTTCACTATATCTCCTCTCACATTATTTACATCACTTTTTAGTTTTTTCAAAGTAACAAAGCACACATTTTGTTATTTAATATGACAAAAAATTTTTTACAAATAAAAAATGGTTTATACGAAAATTTTAATTGATATCTACAATTTGATTAAAAAATGGTTTATACGAAAATTTTAATTGATATCTTTGCATTTATCCAAATCATCTCGACTACGTTCACATTTCGTCCAGTTCTTTTGGATAAATGCCTCTGTTGGTTTTTCTGAAGTAGCTGTGAACCATGTTATATGCTAGAAAAAGAAGTAAACAAACAAATTAAAATGTGGAACACGAAAAATAAAATTGAACGTGTTATGAGACCAGAACAGCCTAATACGCTATTACCCCAAGATGCTGATCTGCACTTACCCCAGATAACAGTATTTACGGGGCAAGAGCTTACCAGGGTTTTTATCAATAAATTTTGAAATGTCAAAAAATATTGTTTATTTAATATAAACTTTAATCAATATTCTTTATACTTATCAAAAACTAGCTCCTAATATGAAGTTATCTTAAGAATTATTGCACTTCTAAGATACTGTCTAAGTTGTGTGTGCTGTTCGGATGCGACGCTTTTATAAAGGTCCATGTAAATACTGGTATTGCATCAGTCATTGTGCACCTTATCTATGTCGATAAGTTGATATTAACTTGTGGTAGAAGTCTACTATATCAAATAGCAAAATTTCGCATATCTTATAATAAAGAAATCCCGATAATGCACTTCCCCAATTACGCCCTTACCCACTCTGCCTTATGCAAGTTGCAGAATTACTTTTATTTTTAGTAAAATGTTGCCACAGAGAGATTTTCGGAAGCATACTTACTGAGATATAAAGGCATAATACTTTGAAATAAAAAAAGAAACCGAAAGCGTTTTGAATATTAATTAAATGGCGATAATAATGTGTCTCACGTGACAAATATAAGCACTAAATCAATATTGCCAGATGGATGTTCGAATTTTCCTAATTCAAAACTAAAAAATTAAATAAAATCATCACCAATTTTAAGAAATCCCATTTATAAAAATAATATGTAATACAGTGCATTCCCCCTTAATTGGGACACGTTAGGACTAAGCCATTTTGGCCCAATTAAGCGGCTGTCCCAATTAAATGAAGTAATGATATATTCTAAAATAAAATATGTAATTCGTTGGTAAATAAATAATAGGTAGCTAATTATTATTTTTTACCTATTTTATTGCTTTATTAAAATAGGTACCTAATTATTAGCTCTTTACCGATCTCCTCTGACTTCGTCTTCAACACTGGGCCACTGATATTCCTCGCCCATTAACTATAGAAAACAATTGATCTAATGCTTCTTTGACTTCTGGGTCCTTTTCATCACGCTTTCTTTTGGATGTTCCCGGAATTAATTTCTGTAATGCCTATTTCTCACGCAGTTGATTTTCTTGTTGTAGGAGACACCCTATTGTAGATTTTGGTTTATTTCAGTGAGTCTGTGATGGCTTGTATTAAATGGCTGGCTTTTAATTTTATCCAGCAAAGCAATTTTACTTGAAAGTATAAAATCCTTTCTTGACATCTTGGCCAAGATTTAAAAATTTTAAATAAAATTGATACTGTAAATGAATATTGCTAGGTATATTAACTGTAGACTCTTAAGTAGAGGCACACTTTCCAGACTCACGACAATAAATAACTGATTCTCATCACGCTAGTTGCCGAATTCAGTATTGTTATGTATTATTTATCAACGATGATATTTACTTATAAGTTTACTAAAGAATGAATGTTTATATTAGTGCGGCGACAATGTGTCAACGATGTGTATATAATAAGACGCGAAGAAACGATCCGCTCCATTGTGTTAATCTGTATTGTCTTGTAGAAAGGTTTAATCTAAAAAATTACCGGTTCAATAAAATGTTATAATTTTTATATAAGGATTTTTTTAAGAAAGCACACAACAAGGCTTGATTATTTTGTATTAGTGTACGTAGTGTTGCCATACTTTCGAAACATACTTTCGAAAAATCCCAAAAATATATCAAAAATTGAAAATTCCTTTTCTGCTACTGTGAAAAATCCCTAAAACATATCAAAAATTGAAAATTCCTTTTCTGCTACTGTCCCAATAGTTAAAAGTTGTCCCAATTAAGCATTTAAATTATGTATTAGGTTATTAGTTATTGAAAATTCCTTTTCTGCTACTGTCCCAATTAAGCGAAAAGTTGTCTTAGTTTAAATTATTTAGTAGTTTATTAGTTTGGTTTCCGTTCTTTGAGATTTGGCCCAATTACGCGGTTGTCCCAATTAAGCGGAATCCACTGTATTACTTAACCCAAACGTTAATTTTACTACATTACTCCGAACATTATTCCGAACCATATGTTTCAGATTAGGAGACTACTGTACTTCCGAAGCAATTTATGACGATATTTTTTCTCTTATTGATAGTTCAATATCTAGTCATGTATCTATTAAATATATATCTTCATATAATTTCTGTCGGATGTCTAACATTACGCATAAACTGAAGAATCATTAAATAAATATAATAGATTATGGCATACTATCGGTTCCTTTGGTTTATATCATTTTTATGCGTCCAAACATGAACTATATTATTCAATAATAAACGATAAATTAAAATTTTCTTCTAATAATATTAAAAAATTTTATAACAAGCCTTGTTGAATGTGGCAATGTCTAAACAGTGTCACATATTGTGATTATCATAATAACTTGAATTTGGATAAAAATATTTTCAATGACATTGCTATGAATTTTAGATCTAAATTTACTACTGCGAATACTTTTTTCTGTATTTTGGATCTATTCGATCTATCAACATTTAAAAAATTTTCGTTTAAAGAAGATGACATCATATAAGCTTTGAAAAAGGTAAAGTAAATATTCAAAAAGTTTTGATGATATCTTTTTAATTTATCATCAGTAAATTATTCCATTTGTTCCCAGATATTTTAATTTTATTTCGAAGTGAGTTGAAAAAGAAACTTTAGAGTCAAGTATTACACTCAAATCATTATATTTTTCATTAATAGTAAATAAATTTCCATCAAAATAAATAGTTTCAATAGAAAGAAAAGATTTTACGAAAAATTATACAAATACTATTTTGTTTGTATTTAATTTTAAATGATTACCATTTAACCATATCCAGAATATGTAGGTCTACATATCAGATAAAATTATTTTCTTATCTGTATTAATGACTTTTACATAATCAGCATTCCTAATGATTTTAGATTTGGTTAAATTAAAAATAGCATTATGTATAATACAAACAATATAGCACTATGAGAGAAATCACTAAAGGAGAAAACATCTCAAAATAATTATCATTTTGTCTTGCAGAATAATTTCTATTTAGAAAAAAATTAATGATCTAATTTATAATAATCAAATCAATATTATATGTATCAACAAGTCGAGAATAAATAAAATAAAAATGCTGACACTATCAAAACTCAGAAGATAGAAAAAGAAGAGCAGTAGACTATATGTAAGTAGTAATATCGGGCGCTGGAGACCGAGAATAACAGTGGAGGTTGTATTGGATAGTGCGTGGCTGACAGTGGAAGTTGCTCTGAGGGGGTTATAACGTAGCGTATGGAGGGAAGTATGGATATACATCGATATGCCTGAATGACAGCGGATGGAAAGTGGGTATATCAAAATTATTTAGGGGTTACCTGTTGAATTAAATGGGTTTCATGTCGAATTGATTAGGAAAACATTAATAAAGTATTTTTTTAATGACTAGTGATTTTTTAGTGACTAATGATTTTTAATGACTTTTTAAACAAAACTGTATCTAAAATTAGATGATTTTGGTGCATTATTAGAATAATAATACCAAAATCACTTAATTTTAGATTTGGTTTTTTCATAGTAATAAATTTTTTCAATTATCGTTTTGGTAAAAAAATTTGTACAATTTATTATAATTTTTAAAATCAGAATTGCAAAAAAATATTTTATTTTAAATGATATAAGATTAATATGTAAATTTATTAATGGTGATCTTCCTTCTGGTTGATTTATTATTCTATACCTCAGTTTGCTATTAGTAATTGTACATTTTTACACATTCCTAAATTTCGAACTAATAAATTTAAAAATACTTTTTTAATTAGAGTAGTTACTAATTATAATAGTTTTGTTGATTCTTATTAATTATGATAGTGTTGTTTTAGATTTATATATCCAAAACAACACTATCATAATTTCATTTGGATTAATGATTGTATTAGTAATGTTATTTTATATGAATAAGAAAAACAGCTTAAAATAAAAGTTTTATTAAATTTATATGTTTATGTATATATTAAAATATATTGTGTATAATTATGCATATAAAAAAGATGCTAATTTGTGAGATGATTTTTTTCTAAACTATTATTAAAGCTGTTAAATTAAAACTGTTGAGCCTAGATGCTCAACAGTTTTAATCAATTTAAGATATAAATTGTCTATTTTAAATTATTTTATATCCTTTTTTATTTTGTTTATTTAATTCTATCATTTCAAATATTAAAGAAATTAAATACAAAATATTAATGAAATATTTCATTAATATTTCAGTAATATTAATGAAATATTAATGAAAGTTATTTGAATGTAATTAGTTATGTAGTTATTTTCCCAGTCTTTCTACCTTAGAGAAGTGACGTTCCGTAAAACTAGGGGCTTTAAATAAGAGGAATGCTCATCCGCCATTTTTGGTCTTCAAGCACATTTTTTTTTTTTTTTTTTGTCAACAGATACATTTTTGGTCTTCAAGCACATTTTTTTTTTTTTTTTTGGTCAACAGATGCTGTCACTTTCCACTCAGTAATACAGTGGCTTTATTTTATTAAGACAGTTTGGACAATGGAAACTTCATGGAGGCTAGAGGGCGTGGGTTAATCACTATAGCTGATCGCTAGAGTCAAGTAGAATAGTATAGCATTAATTAATATCTGAATAAAACGTATTATTTTTCAAGGAAATTGAGCATAATCGTTTAATTTCAGTTTTTTAAATTATTCAGCAAGAAAAGAAAGTAATTTTAATAAATTTATTTTTAAGACGTAAAAAGAAAACTGTACTATTTACATAAACACATTTTATTCGCTTCCCTTACTATTCCCTGAATAGTAAAAACGATTAAAAAAATTACAACTTTACAAAATTACATTTTATAGAGTTGCCATCATAATCATGCTACAAATTATTTGCTTAAAACTATCAGACTTGCTTGAAGACCTTAATATAGTTATAGTGCCTAGACCTTAATATAGACCTTATATTATACAGTGGGCACAAAAAGTATGTCTCTGTTATTTTGTTTATAATATATTAAGAAAATAGTATTATAAAATGAGTGGAAAAGTATTAGGGGAAACTGGTCCAAAATGATCCGTCAGGGTGAAACAATCCCCCATTGTATTTCCTTAAGTTTTACCATTACCTGTTGACAAACCAGCAAAGCTTATAATACTACAAACAAGATGGTGCTTATGTCTTACAAGGAGAGGACTCGAGGGCCGGAAAATACTATACTCGATATACAATCTTTATAAATAATGTTAATTGACATTAAATGTAACCTTTTACTTAACTTAAAATGGAAAAAATGAATAAATATAAGAAAAACAATTTCTTTTCTTATGGTGCATTTCTTTAGGTCAGTGATAACTTTTGGCATTGGTGGGATGAGTATCATGTCTTTGATGTAATCCCATAAAAAGAAGTCACACAGTATGAGGTTTGGTGATTTTGGGGACCACAGCATAAGATGCTGGTAATTTTCAATGCACATCCTATCCAATACCTTGGCAGCACTGTGTCCAGATAGTGACAAGTATTGGGATAGCCATCTTGTTAAAAAATGAAATCTAGACTCTCTTGCAACTTAAACATAAGTCACAGTTCTAACATATACAAATATGTCATTACTATTATTGTTTTCTAAAGAATGTATCTGTTGGTCTACATTACTATACTTGAATATGTAGACCAATAGATACATTCTTTAGAAAACGTTTAGGACAATCCTGCTTTGGCTATATAATTTTCTAAGAACTCTTTTTGCTTCATGCTATTTGGTGAAGGCACATTTTTGGGGAATGATTGAGGGTGAACTATCCATTAAAGTCATCTGCTACACTCCCTTATATGCCATAGATATCATATTACATCATTACTACTCTGGCAAACCATTCCAAGGTTAGAAACTAGTGATTTGCTTTTTTTATGTAAATGTCATTAAAAATCTGCCTAGGTTACAATATGGTGGTCTAGAACAATAAAATTATTTAAAATTGCAATAAAATGAATGATATTTGTACAATTAATATTATATGGTGGTCTAGAACAATAAAATTATTTAAAATTGCAATAAAATGAATGATATTTGTACAATTTATTGATTTATGTATTATTTTAGATGTTAGGTATTACCTGTTTTAAGTATTATTTTGTGATTATTTACAGATAATTTTCTCTTTGAGATATAAAGTTGAGATATGAGTTATTATAATTGGCTTGACTTTAAAAGCTGTTTTCATTTCTTTAGATATATAAATTTTAGTTTCATCATAAAGTATTGATTTTATTGACCTTTAATTAATTTCATAATGATCAAATTTCATTGTTGAGAATGGAACTCTTGATTTTAACATTATGTGTATAGAAAATTGATTCTTTGTTTATAAATTCATATTGTACAGATGCATTCAAGGAACATTAAATTGTATAGTTGGAACTATCTCAAGTATACCCCGCTTAACACATACTCATTTAATATATTTTCGTTATAACATAGAGTCAATTTTACTACTCATCTCAACTATAACGTACTGCTGCCCTGGTCAACATACTGATGTCGACATTTAAAATTTCCACCATTCTGAAACTAACAATGTAGTGCAATCTGAAATGGCAGATGCTATGCAGTACACCTGAGTATATTATATGGTGTTCAATAATTTGCTTTTATATTTCATCACAATAAAAAATACTTTTTCTTTAATTCATGAAAAAATACAAACTGCTACATTCAAGATTTTTTCACTTTGAAATCAGATGGATTTATGATTGATGTCAAAACAAACTTTTCATTTATCTAATTTGAAGAAACAAATCATTGCTATATTGGTTGGAAATAGCAAAAATAATCAAGATTTTTGCAATAGCAATTGTTATTCAAAGCATACTAGATATTTAAGACAAGATATTAGAAAATGAAATCAAAATAAAACGTCCAAAAGAAATTTTGCAATAGTTAATGAAATGTGCAATCCATTGCCCAACAAGTTTGCATGATCCTTTGTTGGAAATGCAATCTTGTGAATGAGATAAATGAATAATAATTGCTCATTTATTAGCACATATTGATTTATTAACCATCGAAGATCATGCAAACTTTATTGTAAATATCAGAGATCGCTTCTCCTAGATTATACAACAGTTCCCAGCATAGCCATCATTGCATCATCAGAGTGTTATTTTTTTTATAATAGTACATAACATGCAGTGTTTTATGCAAAATACATTAAAATAATATTTTGCATTATATAAAACTAATATAGAAAAGAAAATTATCTATAAATTATTTTAACAATTAATAAATAATGGAAATTCTATATTGTAATTTAGAAAATATATTTATCATTAGAGAAATTTTGGTCGCATTAACTTTGTTAAACAAATAAAATTGATTTAATAAATGGAAATCATAATTTAAAATAGCATTTATTATACAGAATTCAAGCAGTACTATAACAAAATATTTCATTATAAATCTACCTTAAAATCTATACATTTAGCTTTGATGGTTTAACCTTTCAGAACTGTGAACAAGATGGCAACAGACATCAATGCATCAGTTTTTATATAGAAGATGAAATATGAAGATCTTTTTACTTTGTGTTCTTTATAATTTGAATAAATTTTGCTTTATAATTGGCTTTAGTAATAGTTTTCTAGATTTATAATAAAATTTGAATAATTTTTAATACCTATAGTTCCATTAATAAAATAGGAAAAAAGGGGGAATTACTCAAGTGAATTGATAATATATTAAAATGGAAGAAATAGTATTGTATTTGTTAATTTTAATCAAAATATAAAATAATTCTTACAGCATAAACTTTGGACAATAGTTATTTTCTATTAATTTTATGAAATTTCTCAGTGAATAATTGCAATATTAAAATATCTTATGTGAGTGATGCATTCATTTAAAAGTTATGTAAAATTTAAATTAATATAAAATAAATATTCTTTATCATAATATTATTTTGTATTCTATTTTGATTATAATTAACAAAAATAATATGTACTGTATATATTTGATTCTAAGATGCCATTGATTTATTGATTAGTTATATAATTTTTTCTTTTATTTCACCATTTTTTATTGACAGAACTATGAACATAGAAAATTATTCTAATTTTATTGTAAATACAGAATAAAAATATTGCAAAATCTGAATTATGAGCAAAGTTTATTTAAAATGTTAACAGCACAAAAAATAAACATTTCAGATTTTAATTTCTTATCTTTCATTCACAATAGAACGTTATTAATGAAAGTAAAAAAAATACATGATAAAAGTTTAATTATGACAAATATCATGTTAACAAACAATGCAGTTAAATCTATTTGGACATTGATGTAGCAAAATATACTTTGGTTGAATTAATATTATGCAACAAAGTATTATGTCTTAGCCATTTCCATTATTGATTCATTTTTATGATTGTTAAATTAAAGAAACATGAATTATTAATATTAGAAGTTAAATAATATTTTAAAATGGAAATAAAATATAAATAAGATGATGTAATGCTTTGTGAAACAGTTTGGAGAAATATTTGTTATTTCATAAATTAGGCTTAGAAATATACCATCAACTTTTCATCTGGAACCATCTAAGTCTTTTAGAATGTAATTCCTATACTTAACATATTTCTGCTTGACGCATAAGTTTTCCAGTCCCAATTATTACTTTATAGCAGAGTATAGGCTACTTGTCATTCATTGTACTTAACATATTTCTGCTTGACGCACAAGTTTTCCAGTCCCAATTATTACTTTATAGCAGAGTATAGGCTACTTGTCATTCATTGATTAAATAAATTACAGTAGATTAATCAGTCTATGATTTAAATTATTATTTCATGTATTGAAAAGCATTATAAATTAATGAAATTCATAATATGAAAATTTATGAAATAAAAAAAGTATGTATTATTTATTTTCTGTAAATAATAGTAATAATATTTAATCATTCCTCAAATTGTATTTGAATTAAATTAAAATTATTTCCCTATTTAGAATTAAAATTAAGAAAAGATGATGAATCTAATATTTATTAATCATTTAGTATATTTATTTAAAATTTTATATTTTTTAAAATAAATTAAATATTTCAGCAATTGTTGTTATGTGCTACACAATCTCTCTTCTTATGTGATGCTTCAACTGGAGAGAAAACATCTCCTACATCTATTACTCCAACTGAAAGACCACCTCCCTCAGACAGTAAACTTAATCCATTGCCATTTGTTTTTGTTCAAGGTTGGCAACTTTTAGCTTTAGCCATATCCCTATTTTTGCCAAAGAATCGTACATTATGGTATTTAAGAGCTCATTTACAACGTAATATGGATGCAAAGTAAGTTTAAATTTTACTAATAAGTATAGAGATTATTATCTAAAATTTAATATTAATTATTGCTATTTAATTATTTTTAAAATATTCATTTTAAAATAGAACAGAATCTGGAAAATATGCAATTTTCTGTCAGAGAGCTCTAGAACGAGCTTTGATAAATGGTGGAAGAGAATGCAAACCATCTCGTACTGAGGTTCTCAGCATTCTGTTAAAAAATCCTTTTCACCATTCTATGCCACACAGTATTCCTGTTCATTTCCAAAATAATAGTTATCAGGTAATAAATATAGCATTTAATTTCTTAATAAAAATTACTTTGAAATTTAATACTTAATTTAAAAAATGTATTCATTTTGTAGATGTAATTCATTATAGAATTAATAGTATCTTTAGGAATAACTTTTTTATATTAATTAACACAGACATATTTTATAAAAATCTAAAATTATTATCATATCAATAATAAATCAAAAACAAATATAACATTAAGAAAAAATTTGTTTACTATGATTTTGAATAATGCTTTGAAAAAGCCAGTAGCAAATTAGACAAAATTGGTTGCAACCTGATTGGTGTTGACACTCGAGCAGAGACCATTTGTCAGCACTTTGTCGATATTTCATCATTTTGCATCATCATGGCTGGCAACCATAGGCTTATCTGTCTTATTTGATATTTTTAATGACCAAGCGCTGACGATCATGTGCAATAAATGTTAATCATAAAAAATGACTGATAGAAAGTGCGCTAATTTCATTTGCACAGCAAAAATGGAGTCACAAATATCGAACAAGTGAAATGTAATATGATAATATTGATGTAATATGATATTATTGTCGTAATATTATGAAATAACTACATCATATGGAATATTATGATATTATTGTCGTAATATTATGAAATAACTACATCATATGGAAGTCAAAAGATTTTATTTGAAGCACTTATTAATTAAAATAGTCATAGATACTGATATGATTGAAATGTTTTTGAAATGCAGCTCTTGAACCAGTGTATTCATGGTTCCTCTCTCCTCCCAACATTAATCCATTCCTTTTGAGAGGTGAGCTGCTTACTGCTGTGCAAATAATAGTACATACTGCAAACAAGATATCATCATCAATCTATTCGTCTTCCATGATGTCAAGGAGGTTGTGCAAGAGAAAGGAAGTATAAGTTAATTGGTCAGTTATAAAATCCCTATATTTCATTTTTGCATGTCTGCCAGATAAGCTGCTCTAGCAACCTGCTTATGATCTAATGACGTCACATCAAAGGCAATCTAATCAACTAGTTTGCTACCCGTCTAAGATAGTATGTTATTAATTTTAATGATTCTAACATTTCTTCAGCAGTCTGACTTTGAATGCTGGCTTATTGAGTGCATATCACTGTATTGATTTATTCAGATATGTTAACTATATTACATTATTCAATAACTAGTTAGCCCCTGGTCACTATGTGCCCAAATACATCAAAAATGAAACATTTGTTTTAACAAGATATCATCTTCAATCTATTCGTCTTCCATGATGTCAAGGAGGTTGTGCAAGAGAAAGGAAGTATAAGTTAATTGGTCAGTTATAAAATCCCTATATTTCATTTTTGCATGTCTGCCAGATAAGCTGCTCTAGCAACCTGCTTATGATCTAATGACGTCACATCAAAGGCAATCTAATCAACTAGTTTGCTACCCGTCTAAGATAGTATGTTATTAATTTTAATGATTCTAACATTTCTTCAGCAGTCTGACTTTGAATGCTGGCTTATTGAATGAATATCACTGTATTGATTTATTCAGATATGTTAACTATATTACATTATTCAATAACTAGTTAGCCCCTGGTCACTATGTGCCCAAATACATCAAAAATGAAACATTTGTTTTTTATCTGTCAAATTTGAGATTTTTCATTTCATTGTATATAATAGTTTTGCTTGTTCTTTTTCCTCCAGACCAAACTTTGAAATTTTTTTTTACATGAAATTGGCAACTAAGAAACTATCAATTTACCAATTAAGTTATTTAAATAATAATTATATTTTTTATCTTGAAGTAAAAAATTATAATTTCTGAAATGAAAAAATATTATTTTTAAATTCTGAAATAAATATTATTTTAATGCAATATTTATGTAGCCTTGATGCGCTGAATGCAAACTGAACAGCCAACATTTTTTTATCAAAAAGGCAGAAATTAAAGTCAAATAATAAAAAGAAGTATACAAATCTAAATAGGAAATAAACTGTGATAATTTAAAGCAAAATTTATAATGAAATTGGGAATTAGTTTTCTAAAAGATGCAATTAAAGATTCAAAGTGAGAGAAAATAATAATGGCGGAACTTCCGGTTGCGAGAGTTTGCATATGCGCAGAAACATGGACTTCACATGCTTATTCCTTTATTTTATATGATGATGATAATTGTTATATTCTTTTTGCTATTGAACGTAACTGTAGCCTATCATTCATAATAAAAATGGAAAAAACTGATGATGAAAGCACGTGCAATTCTTCTGATAATATGGAGGTTAAAGCACGTGCATTGGCGCGAGAGAAAATAATAATGGCGGAACTTCCGGTTGCGAGAGTTCGCATATGCGCAGAAACATGGACTTCACATGCTTATTCCTTTATTTTATATGATGATGATAATTGTTATATTCTTTTTGCTATTGAACCCTTGAACGTAACTGTAGCCTATCATTCATAATAAAAATGGAAAATATGATGATGAAAGCACGTGCAATTCTTCTGATAATATGGAGGTTAAAGCACGTGCATTGGCCAAGGCACTAATTCTTATAGACTTGAGATGGTGTCGCTCCCTTGTGGACCAAAGTAAACAGTAGTTATAATTATTATCTTAAAATAAAAATAATAATAATTTCTGAAATAAATTATTAGTTGTTATAATTTTTGAAATAAGTAAAATATTTAAATTCTGAAATAAATTAAATATTATTTAAATGCAACGTTTACATAGCCTCGGTGTGCCGAATGCAAATTGAACTCTTGAGCCTGGGAACAGGCAACATTTTTTGATCGAAGAAGACATAAATTGAAGTCAAATAACCTAAAAAAGTATACAAACATAAATAGGAAGTAAACAATGATGATTAAGAAGAAAATTTATAATGATATTCAGATTTAGTTTTCTAAAAGAGATGATTAAAGATTTGAAGCGAGAGAAAATAGTAATAGCGGCACTTATGGTCCTGGAAGTTCGCACATGCACAGAAACATGGACTCCAGACACTTATTCATTTATTATATATGATTATAATGTAATAATAGTTTTAAATAGTTTTAATAGCTGCATTTTTCATTTTTTAATTGCTCATATTATGTTTCTCATTGTTCATTAAAATGTTGTTTTGACTATAGATGCATTTGTTTCAATTTGTATATGAAGAATTTATTATATAATTAAAATGAGTGATTGGAATCACTGGAATTACAGACAGAAAGAAAATATCTAAAACATAACAGCAATAAAAATTTGACAATTTGCCATTCAAATTAAGCAGAAATATTGCAGGCAAGTAGATAAAAGACCCTCCCCATGGTCCCCATGACAAAAAGATATAATGAAACTCATTGATTCATATGCCTACCTAAATATATTTTTTATCCAAATAAAAAAAAAAAAAAAAAAAATATGGATTATGGAAACACATCTAACAATTTATCATAAAAAATATGCCATTTCTGTTAGATTAGGGGAAAAAAGAGAAATATTTGATAAATACATTATGCTTGAGATTCCAGTTATAAATACAGAATCTATGGAAAATATTGTTTTTATCAGAATAACTATAAAGAAACTAAAAGAAAGAATAAAAGAATATATTGTGGACATATATATACACATAGTAGAAAACATTGTGGACATACACATAATAGAAATGATAACATACAGTAACATACATTATTTATACTTTATTATCTATTTATCATATCATTCCTGCTTTTACTAGTGTTATTTTAGCCTGATACTATATGAAAGTAATCCACAATCATAATAGAAGAATACAATGATAATTGGCATTTTTCATCAAAACAAAGAAACATATCTTAAACAATTTATCATAAAAAATATGCCATTTCTGTTAGATTAGGGGAAAAAAGAGAAATATTTGATAAATACATTATGCTTGAGATTCCAGTTATAAATACAGAATCTATGGAAAATATTGTTTTTATCAGAATAACTATAAAGAAACTAAAAGAAAGAATAAAAGAATATATTGTGGACATATATATACACATAGTAGAAAACATTGTGGACATACACATAATAGAAATGATAACATACAGTAACATACATTATTTATACTTTATTATCTATTTATCATATCATTCCTGCTTTTACTAGTGTTATTTTAGCCTGATACTATATGAAAGTAATCCACAACCATAATAGAAGAATACAATGATAATTGGCATTTTTCATCAAAACAAAGAAACATATCTTAAAAAAAGCTAAAATATGAAATTAAAGAAGAGATTATCAACATAATAGATTCTCATAGATTTTCACAACTCATCAAGATTTCTCATTAAAAAAAGTTGCCAATAAATATATATTACTACCATCCATAAATATTGTATCTAGATTTTTAATTTATAAAATACAAATTACAAAACAATTATACCATTAACATATATTTAAAATGTTCTAATAGACCTAATAAAAGTAGTATAGTATGCATTTGATGATCGTGAAATTATTTTTGCTGTTTAGCATTGGTCATAGTAAAGTTGGCCTAGGAAAACAATGAGTTCTTTAGTTTGAACTACATATTAGACTAGGAAAGACTTTCATATTCTTAGTACATTTTATATAAAATAAATGGCTGAGAAAAATTAATAAAACTATAATGATTTAAAATTTTCTGAATATGAATTAAAATAAGTGATTTTGTTCTGTTTATTTTTAAATAGTAAACAGGATTAAAATACATTTTATTATACTTTTTACTTTTAAAAATGGTATATAGATTCCCCACTTTATGTAAGTTTACTTAACACCATTTAACTTTTATGAAAGGTGTACATTAGAACTTGTTTTCATTAACCAAAAGAAATCTGAAGAGGATATTGCTTTTACAAAAAATGAAGTTGACCAGATGACCACATAGTAATGCAGTAACTTACTATCCTGAAGGATCAGATTCAATTCTGAATTCCATGTTTAAAGTTTTTCAGGAGGGGTCTTGTTCTGTGCTGTTGAACTCCTCCTTCACCCTTCTAGTTGACCACATCATGAGTGTTGGCTAGCTTGTGATGGTCTCTAAAAGTTGCTGTTGCCAGATACAGTATATTCCATGTGCAATATGACAGCTTGACTGAAAACCTAAATGGTACAGTGAAGTGAAATTTAAATTTAAGTGAAATTACAGTACCATTTATGTTTTCAGTTACAGTAACATACATTATTTATACTTTATTATCTATTTATCATATCATTCCTGCTTTTACTAGTGTTATTTTAGGTTTTGTGTGTTATTTGATATGATTTGGTAGGTTATTTTTTGGTTCTGGGAATGATCAAAACTTTTTCCCATATAAATTAATGGTAATTGCTTCTTTGCTTTAAACCTTATGAAAGATTTCATAGGAATGCTGTACTTTCATAAAACAGGGATAACCTGTATTAATACAGAAAAATGCAACTAAACAGAATGATTTAATCAGATGAAATAAATAAATTATTAAACTGCTAAAATATCTATTTTTGAATTACTGGCATTTCTAAAATTAAAATTATTATTATTTACATTTAATAATTATTAAATTATTAATATTATGATAAATTAGAAATATAAGAATAATTTGGGTAATTTACACACACTGTTATTATATAAATAAAAAGCAGAAAAAAATAAATTATTAAAAAGTAATCATTTCAACTATTTTAAAACATGTCATGTAGAAATAATGAAAATATACAGTATCAGTAACATATATTTTATAAGAAAATTTTGTAAATAAATATGAATATCTACATGTATATGTACAGTCGGTTGCAGAAAGATCCGAACATCGTTCATAGGGGTAGCATAAGAGGAAGTAGTATGGATTACAAAGTCTGGAAATTCCAGGCACAGTTACGGAGAAGTAAATGGACTCTTCTCGCTTAAAATTTCAGTATCATTTTTTTGGAGTCCTTTAGAAGTGATTAGACTTTTTCAAAGGCCCTTCAAATCTTAAATTTCCAAAAAAGCTACTGCTGTGGAATCAGTGTTTTGATAAAAGAATTTTACTAGCGAAGCACGATCTTGTAAACTGAGTCATTTTGAGTGGCGAAGACACTGGAAACAATTCATCTGTGTTCATATGTACATACAAAATTTTCTTATAAAATATAGTATAAAAATTCTGATGCTTAAAATTTCAGTATCATTTTTTTGGAGTCCTTTAGAAGTGATTAGACTTTTTCAAAGGCCCTTCAAATCTTAAATTTCCAAAAAAGTTACTGCTGTGGAATCAGTGTTTTGATAAAAGAATTTTACTAGCAAAGCACGATCTTGTAAACTGAGTCATTTTGAGTGGCGAAGACACTGGAAACAATTCATCCACGAATGTTTCAACCTTTTATAGTGCAAAAGTTGATAAATAACATTATTTCAAACATTTGCATGTGCACTATGGATAGTTTTACAGTGGCTTTATTAAGACAGTGTCAACAATGGAAACTTCATGGCGGCTAGAGGGCGTGGCTTAATCGCTATAGCTGATTGCTAGAGTCGAGTAGAATAGTATAGCATTAATTAATATCTGAATAAGACGTATTATTTTTCAAGGAAATTGCATGTAATCGTTTAATTTCAGTTTTTTAAATTATTCAGCAAGAAAAGAAAGTAATTTTAATAAATTTATTTTTAAAACGTAAAAAGAAAACTGTACTATTTTCATAAACACATTTTATTCACTTCCCTTACTATTCCCTGAATAGTAAAAACGATTAAAAAAAATTACAACTTTACAAAAAAAGAGGCCTACCTGTATTCTTTATCTTATTCAAGTATTATCTTTTGTTTCTTCTAAGTTCAGATTGGTACACTAAATTAAATGATTAATATTCATAATTTTTAATTGTTCTCTGCTTATGAAAAAAAAACAATGTTTATATTTTGCAGTAATCAAAATTTTTACCATAGCTGATTATGAAATCTCCAATTATTTTATTTCTCCTGTTGGAATTTTTTTGATTTATATTTAAAACTTATTCTAAGAATTATGAAATTTATTTTTTTAAGACTTAAATTGGAATTATATAATATTTTTTTTAATCTTTTCTACTTTGACTGTAGGAATTGTTTTAACTTTAACTTCCTAGACTATATATTTTTGTATATTTTATATTTTAAAATTGATCTAATTTGAATTGAAAACATTTAAGAATATTAAAATCTTTTCATGGAATCTCCGAAATTTATTTGTATTATTTTAGTAATTTAATTTACGATAGATAATATTCATTTCTAAAAAATTAAACTTTAATATTTACTCTCCATCATGTTACAAAAGAAATTGTTCAAGAGAAAAAATTTCTTAGCAACATATTATCACAATATTATTAATTAAAAAAAAATGTAAATTTAAAAAAATTGCAAAAAAGAAGTATCATATTTTTAATTGAATTCATTTACTATGTGATTTCAATTTTTTATTACTCTTGTTAATTTTACCAAATTTTATTTAATTTATTTGTTTATTCTTTAATGAAGAATTTCCAAAAATAAGTAAGAAAACTATTCGAGTAACTGTTTGAATAATCTAGAAAGAATTTATTTTTTTAATTTTTATAACAGAAAATTGGAATTCAGCCATTGATACAATATGTACACCTATTGTTAACATAAATACAGTTCATAATACAAGTTGGTGCAATTAAAAGTTGACCTGATAGAGCATGCTTTCTACTGCAGTATTAATTGTGAGTTATGATATTTTTTGAATAATGATGTTTTATTTATGAAATCAAAAAATTCTTATAAATCACAGAAAATTAAATCCAATTATTTCAGAAATATGTTGAAAAACAAACAAACTGTTAGAAAACATTAAGTTTTATAATAGTTCATTAATAATTTTATTCTAATTAAAAAAATATATCTTCAATTGATAGTTTGATTTTGTGCTTCAATATATTTCTGAGATAATTGTACTTGATTTTATCTGATTTACATTATTATAGAAACTAAAAATCATACAGTTTTATTTCAATATACTAAAAATAGCAAAATCTATGAATTTAAACTTGTAATCATCAAATCACAAAATATTCTAGAAATGAAGTTTTGATGAGTATTAAATTTTCAAACAGTAGAATAACTGTAATATAAAGAAATAATTATAAATTAGTTAATGCTTGATTATAAATATAATGAAAATAATACAGCATAAATTTCATTTATAATTACAAATTTATAGAATACAATAAATTTTAATAAGAATATATTTATCATAAATTAATTTTTTAATTATTAAATTAATTACAAAAAATCAAAATATACTTTTTAAATCATAAATTATATGAAAATTACATTGCTTACAATTCAGATGATTTCAGTACTCTTTAGTAATAATTTAAAAATGAATAAATATAATAGAAAGTTAAAAAGTATTTTAAAACAGAATAATTAATGCAATTAAAATTTTCATTAAAAATCAAATACTGATATAGTAGATTAAATTTACTCCATAGATCTTTGAATTAAATTTATTACAGTTTATTATATTGTACAGATCAACAAGTATAATCATTATTAAAATAAATATAAAATATAAATATAAAAAAACTATAAAACTATGGCTTGTGAATATAAGAAAAATAGTTTGATATAAATCATGATCTATTAATATTTGTCTTGAAAAGTTTATTTAGATTAAACAATATTCATTACATTTGAATTATAAAAGTAGCTTGAATTTACTATAAATATATATAAAAAACTATGACATTATAACAAGAATATATTTAACTATCTAGCTTTTAAATTAAGGCTTCATAGTAAACAAGAACTTATTAGACAGAAAAACAGTTTATTTAAAATGGATTCTGTAACCTTTCTTAAATAAACTGAAACTAAATGTTTTCAGATTAAAAAAGTTAAGTCAAAGTTATAAATCATTCAAATTACATTCTAAATGTTATATAAATTCAAATAAATTGTGCATTCTTGCAATATTTAAACTACAAAAATATTAGAAAATAAGAAATCACAACAAGCACTTGAAGATTAGATATATATAATATGCACTACATAAACTAATAATACAATTATTAGTATATGTAGTGCATATTATATATAACTAATAATAAATTAATGTAATTATCCTGCTTCAAGTGCTTATTGTGATTTCTTGTGTTATTAGAAGCAGCAGATCTCAGTTGATTTATAGTTATATTAAAAAATGCTAGAGAATTATATTATCAAATGCAAAACAAAAATAGAAATAATAGATTTAAATAAAAACAAAAATTAATAATTACAGATACATTATTTATTCACCTACAGCCAGTGGCACTGAGATGAGGGAGTGGGGACAAATTCCCCAGGCCCGTAGAAGACTGAGGGGCCCGAGCTGCTTCCTAACAATAAGAATTTTTTCTACTTTTTAAATTAAGTAACTGAGCATTATAAGATATATAGATTTGAAATTGTATTATAAAAATGATAGGTAAAGAAAAATTTTTAAATTCTAAACAGTTAAAATAAAAATTAATTATGATAATTAGATTTAAGGATTTCATTTAAACAGAGAAGAAATGACAGGCCAGCAGGGCCCAAAACAAATTTTTTAGAGGAATAGGATATATACAGTAGAATACGTTTATAACAAAATGAATGGGATGGGAAAATTTTTTCATTATAACCGTTTCTCAGAAAAAGTCTCCCATAGTGTTTAGGCATCCCATTGTTTGGATAGGTGGCAAATTTCATCTGCAAAGAAAGATTTTGGTTACTGCTTGAACCAGTCCTTACTGTATCCATTATAGCCTCATTGGTGTCGAATTTTTGTCCCCTTAGGAATTTCTTTGATGGTCCGAAAAGATGAAAGTCACATGGTGACAAATCTGGGCTGTATGCATGATATTGAAGGAATTCACTATACCACTCCTATGGTACTATATCTATCAGATGTTTATTCAAAATGACAATATACTATACCAGGGTCAGCAAACTGCGGCTTGCGAGCCACATGTGGCTCTTTGGGTATGTACATATGGCTCTGAAGTAAAATTGAAGATGAAAATAAAACTATCAAAATTTCATTTATAAAATTTTTAAATAATTTTATTCACATAATGGTGATTTCATTTGTTTTATAGCTTTCGCAAAAGTTTGTGGCACTAAAATGGGCGAATCGTGACATCAGGGAGGAGAAAGCCAGTAAGGAGATGTTATACATAGGGAATGGAGAGTTGATTGAGCATGTGATAAGCAGGGAGTCAACCAAAGTGACTAATAATGCTAATAAATTGCTCATGGGTGCCCAACGTTGGCCAGTAGCATCAAGGATGTTTGAGTGATATCGATGGCCAATAGAGACCATGGCAGAGTCCAAAGACAATGAGCCTTGCCAAGTAGAGAGTGCCATGTAAAAATATATTTTGGCTCTCGAATAATTTTTAAATTGTTGTGAGGAATAGGTTTGGCTCTTCAATCTCAAAAGTTTGCCAACCCAATGGGCTAGTATATCAACAACAGCCTTTGCAGCATGCAGCCATGCATTGTCATGGAGAATGATGATTCCTGAAGACAGCAGGTTGGATCATGTGTTTTTGATAGCCTTATGCAGATTTTCAAGTGTTTGAATGTACTGCTGGGCATTGATTGTGATATAGGTGACATGGAAAATAGATGAGATGGCAAACTCCAGTGAGATAGGTCCTTGCATGTTGAAGAATGCAGTTAGCATAATCTTTCCAGCTGACTGCTGAGTTCTGAATTTCTTTGGTGTGGTTGAACAGGCATGTTTTCACTGCATGTTGACAGACTTTTCTTCCAGTTCAAAGTGGTGACACCATGTTTCATTTCCTGCCACTATGTACCATAGGAATTGTTTGCCCTCATTGCAGTAGCACATCAAATGCTGCAAGCTGAGATCCATTTGCTATTCCTTGTGATGTACAGTCAGCATGTGAGGCACCATTGGCACCATTGGTTCCTTCAGCTGTTAAAAACTGAATTACAGCTTGCATAACCTGCTTGGACAGGATTTCAATCATACCAGCCATCTTCAACATTATACCATGCATTTAAAAATGACACAAGTGCACAGTTTAAGAGCACTACACATATAGCTTGATATATATAACATATGCATTTCAAAACTGAAATGTCAACTCATCACATGGTGTATTTCAAACAAATTTCATTTGAACATGCCTTATATTAAAAAAATTCAATATCCATAATTAATACATACATACATACATACATACATACATACATACATATATATATATATAAACTGCTTTGTTATTACTTCAAACTTTAATCTCTACTAGAAGCACTAAACAGAGGTGCAAAACAAGTGACTTTTATTGCTAACATTTTCGATGCATTTCGCATCATCTTCAGGCATAAATAGAATATAACGTAACAGATTTTTTATTTATGCCTGAAGATGATGCGAAATGCATCGAAAATGTTAGCAATAAAAGTCACTTGTTTTGCACCTGTTTAGTGCTTCTAGTAGAGATTAAAGTAAAATGTTAAATGCATTATTAGGTGTGGAGAACGATAAAGTCTTATTACTTAAAAAGGCTATTTATGGTCTAAAGCAATCCAGACGGTGGTATTGAAAATTAGACGAAAAACTGCGTAAGTACGGACCAAAACTGCTCATGTCCGAGCCATGTGTATATTACATGAGAAATAAGAACGAAACTATTATATTAAGTGTCTATGTGGACGACCTGATAATTGCCGCAAGCAATTCAAGATTAATGGAAAATATTAAGAAGAGGCTAATGAAAGAATTCAAGATGAAAGACCTTGGACCCATCAGTTATTGCTTAGGTGTGCAATTCAAGCAGGATTTGAAAAACGGCACTGTTACTATGTGTCAATCTAAATACACGGAGGACATATTAAAATGTTTTAACATGGAAGATTGCAAGACTATTGCCACTCCACTATACACTAATAGCAAATTAAAACGGAATATAACGTAACAGATTTTTTATTTATGCCTGAAGATGATGCGAAATGCATCGAAAATGTTAGCAATAAAAGTCACTTGTTTTGCACCTGTTTAGTGCTTCTAGTAGAGATTAAAGTAAAATGTTAAATGCATTATTAGGTGTGGAGAACGATAAAGTCTTATTACTTAAAAAGGCTATTTATGGTCTAAAGCAATCCAGACGGTGGTATTGAAAATTAGACGAAAAACTGCGTAAGTACGGACCAAAACTGCTCATGTCCGAGCCATGTGTATATTACATGAGAAATAAGAACGAAACTATTATATTAAGTGTCTATGTGGACGACCTGATAATTGCCGCAAGCAATTCAAGATTAATGGAAAATATTAAGAAGAGGCTAATGAAAGAATTCAAGATGAAAGACCTTGGACCCATCAGTTATTGCTTAGGTGTGCAATTCAAGCAGGATTTGAAAAACGGCACTGTTACTATGTGTCAATCTAAATACACGGAGGACATATTAAAATGTTTTAACATGGAAGATTGCAAGACTATTGCCACTCCACTATACACTAATAGCAAATTAAAACGGTCCGAAATACCTCTCGCAGATCGAAAAAAGGAAGTCAGTGATTTTCCATATCAGAGTCTTGTTGGATCCCTCATGTACTTGTCTGTATTTACAAGGCCTATGCAGTCAGTGCATTAGCCAATTCAACTCTGACTTCAATTCATCCCATACTAATGCAGGAAAATGCATATTAAGATACCTGCAAGGAAGCAAAGTATACATCACTGACTTCCTTTTTTTGATCTGCGAGAGGTATTTCGGACCGTTTTAATTTGCTATTAGTGTATAGTGGAGTGGCAATAGTCTTGCAATCTTCCATGTTATTTGAAGTTCAACAAGTCACATGACAAGCTGGTCCGATATGTGGATGGTGACTGGGCCGGTGACATAAATGACAGCCATTCACACACCGGATATTTTTTCAAATTATCCGGAGCTGCCGTTTGCTGGGAAGCACGAAAACAGAAAAGTATAGCCCTATCGAGCACGGAAACTGAATACATGGCATTATCTGACAGTTCTAGAGAAGTGATCTACTTGAGAAACTTCCTAAGTGAATTAGGATTTATTGGAAAGATCCAATAATTATCAACAATGATAACTAAGGTGCTGCGAAGTTGATAAGAAATCCAACTTTTCATTCATGTACCAAGCACATTGGCGCTCGATATCATTACATTCGAGAAGCGAGTGAAAAAGGACTAATCAAAGTGAGATATCTACCGACGAATAATATGATCGCCAACATTCTCACAAAAGGATTATTCCGACCTAAGCACTTAAAGTTTATCAACAAGATGGGTTTGGATTTGGTGAATTAACACCAAACAATGCTGTTAGTAACTGCGTTCACCCATCGAGATTTGAGGGGATGTGTTGAAAATGTGTTTATGGTGGCAGTCATCCTCCGCTGGATGAACAGTCAAACCTTAATGTCCAGATGTTGAACCCTGCCTTGGAGGTCATTTCAACTTGCTATTCCCTCCTTTCACACCCTCTTGCTAATGACACCATGAGAACTTTCCCACGTCAGTGTGCATCAGTTCTTCAGAGCTTACAGACGTATATGTTCTCTCCTCTATCTTATTCCAAAAGACAGCTAACTCCAACATATACAATAACCAATTTTTTTATTTCTTTAGAAAGAATGACAAAATTATGCCATCCTCTCTAAAGCAGAACATTTTAGTTGGTGTTGTTATTAAAGAAATTCGATATACTTTAAAAAAATGAAGTCAAAGATGTATCTGAAAGGTTTATATATATATATACGCAACTAGTTTATTAGAAAATGCCCTGAAGGGACAGAAAAAGGTGAATATACTTGAGGTATCAAATGTTGAAAAGAAGTGTACAAGCATCATTACGAAACGTACAAGACTTGATTTTAAGTCTTGTACCTTTCGTAATGATGTTTGTACACTTCTTTTCAACATTTGATACCTCAAGTATATTCACCTTTTTTTCTGCCCCTTCAGGGCATTTTCTAATAAACTAGTCTATTACTTTTTGTTAGGCCAAAATTTCTTATTGAATAAGCTTTACAATATTTCGGATTACTGTACGTATAATCTAACTCGCCAGTTGTAGCAAATTCATGTTCACATGGCCGAAAACCCTTGATTCCCATTTTCTCAGTTCATCTAATAAATTTTCTGCTAGATTACTTAAAAACGAAAAGAAAAAAATTTGCCCTCAGGCAGAGCTGAACTGCCTGCCACCTTACTTCACGAGGTCATAGAAACCTCGATGTTTTGAAAAATTTCACCAATTTTAACATTGAATAAAATCTGTTCTAAACAAGATTTTTCAAAACGGAAAAAAGGTCCACCAAGATTTTCAATCACAGAACAATATCAGAAAATTTCAGCAATTTTATGCAAAAATTGTAGCCTGTATAGGTAGCTTGTACAGGTTATCTAATATGTGAAAATTTGATATCTATTTTCCATTACAGTATGCTTACAGGTGCAACATATTTCAACGTGTTATACATCAAATTGTTCAGCTTATTAATGCGAATCGATTGTTACCATTATCATTGAAATGGGAACAATATTAAGTCCAAAAATCACCAAAATAGGATTATAACAATGGTACACTTACAGTATGATTTAGGTCAATGTATTATACATCACATTGTTCACCTGACTAAGATGAATTGAATGGTGCTATACTCGGCAAAATCCGAATAATATTGATTGACACGAGTCCCGAATGTGCCGTTTATGAAAATTTCGTGGTTTTTGGCCCTTTGCGAAGCCCCAATGTGGTTTTGTGAAACCAAATTTTTTCAACATCCTGCACTCACCCCAACGGTCATTTAAAAACAAAGTTCAAATAAATCGTCCCAGTAGTTCCTGAGAAACACTAGTCAGCACCCCTCAATGTTAAATGAATGTGTCAAGTTAGAGAAAATATGAGAAACTTTCACCAATACTAATTCCAGTTGTTTTGCTACCCAAATAACATCAGAATATTTTTTTAAATTTAAAATATTACTATTTAGCATTTTTCCTCATATTTTTTCTTATATTGTCTGAAATATTCAGGATAAAAAAGTTGTAAAATGAAAAATTTGCAAACATTTTTAACAAAAAATATTTTCTTATTTTTGATATCTTTAAAATATATACTTGTGGTTGTCCCACAAACCCACCATAAGTTTTATGCAGCCTTGAAGTAAATAGAACTTCAAATGAATATAACTGGAACTATTGAGAATTTGATATTTTCATAATTATCTTATTTTAAATATTTTTAGTTTTAAAAAATAAGAATCCAAAAATACTGTTTAATTAAAAATGTTTGCACAAAGATCAAAATAGAAATAGTTTTTTGTTTTTTAATTGAAATATAATTTAAAATTAAAATAAATACTTTTAAGATATTCTATAGGTTATTAGTACAATAAATACTATGAGCATACTACTTTTTCTTATTTATATAATAAAATTATTTTTTATTTTGAAATTTTAAGATAATTTTAATATGATTAATTTTTGCTATATAATTTATTTTAAATGAATTTAATTTTATTTCTGTCATTTTTAGATAGAATTTGGTGATTATTGTGGTGAAAAAGTTCGAGGGAGTGGTCTTCAACCAACTAATCCTGAACAGTTACTGCAGCAAGTAATTGACAGATTTTATCCTCATCGTTATAAAGATGGAATTGATGAAAAGTAAAAATATTTAAATTTGTGAAATTTATATAAAATATATTGCTATTCAATATTATTTTTTATTTCATTTCATTATATAGACAGTTAGCTGAGATAATCAAAGAAAAATGGTTATTATTAAAGGGAAGAAGTGTCTTAGATTGTGTAAGAATTTACCTCAATTGTGCCCGAAAATGGTCTTTCTGTGGTGCCAAATTATTTAGTGCCAAGGTATTTTAAAAACTATGTAATGAGTTAATTTTTTAAATTTTGTTTGCTGAATTAATTCTTAATATTAATGAAATAATTGTAAAATTTCAATGAAACAAATAACTAATGACTATCTCAAATAATTTTATTGCTTAATATTGATATAAATATGAATACAGGGAGTCCCTGATTTACCATGGAGATGCATTAAACAATTTCTATCGTAATTAGACTCTGTCATAACTTGGAACATAATTTTCAACAGGTGCAAACATTATAAAGGAGGTTATGTTCTCCAGCTACCAAGCTCAGAATAATTCAGTATGATTTTAATAAAGTAGTAGAATATAATAATATTGAATAAATGCTATTTATTCTTTAAAAAGAGGAAAATGTGTATCTGGTGACAAATAGCATTTTAATGTAGGTAAGAATAAAGAAAATACCATATGAAAACAAAGATAGAATGTTTAAATTATATTAGAATATTCAGGTTTTTAGTGTTGGCCAGATGATTGAATGGTAAAGCAATCACCTTGGAAGAATCTAGTCCCACATCTCTAGTTTTTTAAGAGTGATCTGGGATGGTCTATTGAACCTCATCCTTCAACCTTATGGTTGAATCTATCATAGGCATTGCCCACTACAGGTGGGCAATAAAAATAATTACTTATTTTTTTTAACATTAATTTTTAATCATTGATTGATTATTACATAATCCAATCACTCTAGGCAAACTAGAACTGCCCACATCTGTGATAAAATCAGCAGAACTTTACAGAAGGTGGATCAATGTCTGAATTGGACTCATTAAATATGATTTTTAGAGATTAGGATATTGAAATTCTGTTTCAGGATGGAATTTGGATAAGTGATTTGATTTATTTTATGAATTTCATTGCAGAGATTTCAGAAAAATTTTTGAATTGAAACAAAATCATCTAACTTTTATTAAAAAAAAAGCATTGAAGATCAACATAACTTTTTTTTTCTTTTATATTAAGATCAACAGGGCTGCCATTTTTCTTTTATATTATATACTGCTAGCATTGAAGATCAACATAACTGCCATTTTTCTTTTATATTAAGATCAACAGGGCTGCCATTTTTCTTTTATATTATATACTGCTTTTCTTCTTATTGAATACTAAGCAGCTACACATTCCAATGCTTAAACCCACAGGCTACCCACAATGTCATAATAGTGAACAATCAGAAGAAGGACAGGGTTGAATGGGTCGGGCCTGGATTCCTAAAAAAAATATGAAGGTATGAGACAGAATTAAATATGAATACTCTATGATGGAAACAAGCACACATCCATCTTGGTGACTATTTGGCCATCTGGTTGATTGGTTGCCATTATTGTAAAATCATTGATGATGCTCATCATAAGTGTGGATTTTCATAATATATGGATGTAAATAATCATCATCATAAGTATGGATCATTGTAACTTAGATTGTCATAAGTTAGGATCTCCTGTACTATATCCTAACTTATAGTACAGGAGATCTTGACTTATGATATAGACTCCCAGATAATAACAAGAAATGAAAGCCCAATAATTTGAATTACAGGTAGTCTTAAACTTATCACGACCCAACTTATGAAGATTCGTACTTATGACAGCCAAAAATTATTATTAAAAATTCTCTAATTCAACTTTGTAGCCTGCATATATCATATGGCTTCGTATACCTATTGCAGCATTGCCATTAGTCGGTGCAAGCAAAGCCTTTCAACAATATGCAATAGCCGCTAGTGTGATTCACTTACTTTTTATATATCAAGAATGATGGAAATAGTGTCAATGGACATTTAGATGTTTGAATGATAATCTCTTTGACTAGAGTATTGTTTATATCTATGTTTTTATAACACTTCTACTGCTGATTTGCAAATCAGCAATCAAGATGTTTATTTCTCTCTTTGCAATTTTTGTATTTCGTCGCAACCATGCCATGTCCAGTAAGAAAAATAATATTACTAATGAAAATTCCAATAAAAAAAAGAAGGCGAGAAAAGCTTTAAGTTTAATTATTTTAAGTTAAATAGAAACCTAATTTATAAAAATATTAAAATAGAAAGCAAACAAATCAAGAATTAAAAAACTCCTCAACTTACATCAGAATCGACTTACGACAGAGATGTTGGAACAGAACCTGTCGTAAGTTGAGGACTACCTGTATTTTGATTTTGAATACAGGTAGTAAATTGATTAGATTACTACTATAGTGTTAGAATTTTGTTCTGAATATTTTAATGATATAAAATTTACTTATATGGATTTCATTGAATAAAATTCATTGCCTATTTTTTTCACTCTTATGTAGAAAAATATATATTTGTTAATCATTCTCTTAGGAATTACAATGAAAGAAAAATGGAATACAGATAACACATTAGCCACTGAAATTTCAATGGAAGATCAATTAATTAAAGGATTAAAAATAGCTTTTGATGCAACATTTGCACCTCTCAGTGGGTAATTATCATTCTAATTAATATCAAATTAAAAAGTTTTAGAAAATATTGACTTAGGTTATTTTCAGGAAGAAAACTGGAGTCATGAAAACTTCATATAAGAATGAAAATGTAAACTTGTCTACAGATGTAGATTTTGATTATGCAGGCCCAGTAGTTCAAAGTTCAGGAGTTGCTGGGTATGATCTTAATATTTATAACTATATATGCTATTGATATTTTCAGCTTTGTATTAAGTTTTTTGGTTGTTTTTAAATTACTTTAATTATTCATAGCCACATTCCTGCCATTGACATTTTAGGCAATTCTTTGTTAAAATGCATTATTCAAACTTCTTTTATAATCAAAGAATACAGAATTATTTTTGGCAAATTAAGCCTAGAAAAAAAATAAGTCTATAGAATTGAGAGTAGAAATGCATTTATGCACCAACATATCCTTGAAAATTTAAAGTAATTTTTTTTAATTATAAAAAATAGACCATAACTTACGACATGGAAAATTGATCACTGCCTTACTAACAGATATAAATTTCATCTCCAAAATATGATCATCTCTCACAAGACATCAACCATGACAAACTATGTTTACCACTTCCTGATTGCACTTTAGCCTTTGTTGCTGATGTGCCAAAAACACCCCAACAACAATGAAAAATAATGATTTTTATATAATCTTTTAGTCTGTCTATCTGAAATGTTCATATTTATACGATATGATACATAAACAACAAATTTTCTGAATATAATTTGTACGAGGGTAATTCAATAAGTAAGTTACAAATCGAAGTTGCGACCTTTGTTTTTTTAATTAAGTGCGGGAAACTGTCACCGCTAGATAGCAGTACTATCTAGTTTTATTGTGACGCACAATAATCATTCTGTGCATGACTGTACAGATGGCGGCGCCCCTGAATACATGTACCATGATAGAACAGCGTGCCATTATGCGTTTTTTGTGGGCAAAACATGTGGAAGCAAAAGATATCCACAAGGAAATGCTGCCCGTGTATGGTGAACATTGCCTGTCACGTCAGGCAATCCATAATTGGGTGCAGAAGTTCTCAGAAGGGTGAACAAGTATCGAAGATGAACATAGAGCCGGTCAGCCGGTGGAGATCGCCACACCAGTAACGTTGCATCGCATCGAAGACCTCATCCAAGCAGAGAGGAGGGTAACCGTCGATGCTGTAGCAACCGCTATTGGGCGGTGGAGATCGCCACACCAGAAACGTTGCATCGCGTCGAAGACCTCATCCAAGCAGAGAGGAGGGTAACCGTCGATGCTGTAGCAACCGCTATTGGTTGTTCATGTGTCCAGGCTTACAACATGAAGCATAGCAGCTAGGCTTCAATAAAGTGTGCTCCCACTGTTGTGGTAAGCTGGCGCCACGCCAGCTTACACCACAACACAAAAGCCAGAGAATGGGCTTGTCATTTCAGCATCTCCAACGCTACCAGGTTGAAGGGGACATGCTTTCTCGGATTGTCACTGGTGATGAGTCTTGGGTGCACCATTATGAGCCTGAGATGAAGCGTGTCTCCATGCAGTGGAAACATCCCTCGTCCCCAGCGCACAAGAAGTTTAAGGTGACACCATCGGCCGGGAAAGTAATGTTGACTGTGTTATGGGATTGCCAATATGCTCACCAAATTCAAGCAATGTGGCCACACAGTTACGTCTGCCTCGTACTGCATGATTCTGACGAAACTTCATGCCGCCATTCGCTGGAAGCGACCAGGCCTCCAATAAAGCCTTCACAATGCCCGTCCTCATAGTGCCAATCAGACCACAGCGACACTGAGGTCATTCAAGTGGGAGGTCCTCCAACATCCATCTTACAGCCCGGACCTCGCCCCGAGCGATTTCCACTTGTTTGGCCCTTTGAAACATCATCTTTCGGGCCCGGACCTCGCCCCGAGCAATTTCCACCTGTTTGGCCCTTTGAAACATCATCTTTCGGGAGAACGCTTTCCTGACGATGAAGAAGTTGAAAGAACAGTGCGCGCGTGGTTCCAACAGCAACCAAAAGAATTTTACGCCACAGTTCCAGCGTGGTTCCAACAGCAACCAAAAGAATTTTACGCCACAGGTTTCCAGGGGAACTTGCAATAGTGGGACAAGTGCTTAAATTTGTATGGAGATTGTTGAAAAATAAATGTTGTTTGTATGTCATTATCTCCATTCATTTCTTTTCAATCATGATTTATAACTTATTCATTGAATTGCCCTTGTAATATAAAAACATTTGGATAATACTGCAGCACAAGACATCCTCTACAAATATATTATATATATTTGTAGTATAAAAGAATGACAAAAGTTTAATACAATATCAAAACACCCTGAAATTCATGATCTGTGACTCTAATTTACTATTAAGAATATTGCACATTTGTGAACTGTGTTGTAATTTTGATGTTTTATAATTTACTAATATTCATTTTTTGGCACTAATAATTTTTTATTTTTTAAATAGTTATCAGGGATGGCTTGCTGGTGTTCAGTTAGCTTTTGATACTGGTAAGAACAAGCTTACTAAGAGTAACTTTGCTGTTGGTTATGCTACTGGAGATTTTATGCTAAATACCCATGTGTAAGTAGATCATCAATATTGTATTTTTTTTTATTAAATTTTAAACATGATTTCAGTGTTATTTTAACTACATTTAATATTGGACAATGTTTTTTCAAATTGATACTTACTGTTAATTTTACTATAAAAAAATTTTTATAAAATTATAAGTAACATATGCCTTTTTTTAACTAGCAAAAGAACATATCCTTTTTTAAAGCCTAGCTTAGTCGATTTTTATAATTATTAACATTATGAAATGAAAAAATTTTGTGAAAATAACCAAATTTTTATAAAATTATAAGTAACATATGCCTTTTTTAACTAGCAAAAGAACATATCCTTTTTTAAAGCCTAGCTTATAGTCGATTTTTATAATTATTAACATTATGAAATGAAAAAATTTTGTGAAAATAACCAAAAGCTTATTAATTTAAAATCCTTTTGGGAACTTTATACAGCACATCTAGTGTCCATATACATATTCAAGATAGAGACTGATGATCATTGTCTCCTTGTCTTAACTAAGAGATCAATAATGAGTAAAACATCATCATCATCAGATGCAAAACATCAAAATTATAAAGCATTACCTTAAGATTTGTATAATTTGATTTTAAAACATGAAAGAAATTAATAAAATAAGAGCTTTTATTATTCATAGCATTAAATGTATAGAATTTAAATGTCTTGAACCAAAAATCTTTCTTGGTCTGTGCACTACCATATTATCTACACATGTCAATGAATGCTAAACTCTGATTGATTGGTTCATAGTTACACCTGAAACTAAAATGTTAAATTTATTTATATTGTATTTTCAGATGAATTTCTGGCAAAGATACGGCATGCAAACCAGAAGCTGCATCACTTTCAGTTTCATGCGTATTTTCAGGTGTAGTAGAGCCCAGACCTTAATTTAAACAAAATAGCTTTATATGAATACAAATATAAATGTATTTTTTCACAGAAAATAAGTATTTTTCTCAATTAAACTTTATTTGAAAATTCTAAAGTAAAAAATTAAAAGGAAGAAATTGGCATCAGTCATTTGTTTTTCTGCCAAGATATACAATATATTGAAATATATTTATCAAAAACATTATAATGAATATAACTAGAGTATTTGTTTTAGGAATGAAGTTATTGCTGTTAATTCACATAACAAATCAAAAGATAAAGCTTAAATGTTTTTGGTTCTGAATTCAGAGGACCTTTCATGCAGTTTAGGTAAATATTACTAGTAGTATTTCAGTTTTGAACCATCCAATTAATTTTTGATTTAAAGAACAGCATAAATCTGATTTTTTTTTCTTTGCAAATAAAAATTTTTGCTTTTGAAAAAACTTTCGTCATTGATTAATTAATTATTCACTGGACTTTGTTTTAAATCAGTTTTGTTTATATATTATTATTATTCTTCACTGATTATATCAAATTTACTCTGAGTATCATTGATTTTAGGACAAAGGTCAGTTCCACTAGAAGATTCAATATTGAATCAGGCATTTAATATTCAGTTGATTCCTCTTAATTGGGACAGCCGCTTTTTTTGGGCCACATCTCAAAGATCAGAAACCAAACTAATAAACTAATACATAATTTAAATGCTTAATTGGGACAGTAGCAGAAAAGGAATTTAGCAATTTTTGACACATTTTTGGGATTTTTCCAAAGTGTGTCAGTGTCTGCTTAAGAGTCTAATACTGTAGTTAGTGATATTCATTTACAGTGTAGATTTTATTTAAAATTTTTAAGTCTGCTAAGATGCCAGGAAAGGATTTTACTTTCAAGTAAAATTGCTTTGCTGGATAAAACTAAAAGCCAGCCATCTAATATAAGCCATTGTAGACTTTCTGATATAACTGATGTACAAAATCTACCGTAGTGCGTTTCCTACAATAAGAAAATCGATTGCATGAGGAGTGGTCATTAGAGGAAGAAATTCCAGGAACATCCAAAAGAGTTATGGAAAGGATCCAGAAGTCGAAGAAGCATTAGATCAATGATTTTCTATAGTTAGCAGGCGAGGCATGAATATCAGCAGCCCATTTTCGTATTTTGGTTTAATAAAGCATTAAAATAAGTTTTTTTAAGGTACTTATTTACCTACATATTACATATTTAGAATTTATTATTAATTCGTTTAATTGGGCCAAAATGGGTTAGTCCCAATGTGTCCTAATTAAGTGGAATCGACTGTATATGAGTATCTATAATGTATTTTTCTAAAGATTTTGTAACTATATAATACTAAGTTTATAAAACAATGATTCACATTATTTCAGATGTATAATCTTTTTGTTTTCTTTCATTTTTTTTTTTTAATCCATATATAAATTTGAATGATTGATATTTTGTTGTTCTATTGGAATATACTAAAACTAATGTAATGATTTTAAATAAGTAAATTATTTTGTATATTAGTATTATTAAAGTAGTAACCATAATAAAATCTATAATTAATGAATTTTTAATAAATTAAAAACATCAATACCAATTTCCAGAAAATTGGTTTTTTTGCCAATTTAGCAGAATGAAGATTTTTGAGAATTACACAATTTTAGGATGTTTAAGAATTTTAAAAATTTTTATAAATTCATGATTGGCATCTAAAAAATAAAACATTGGTAATCAAACATCACTTCCAGGTAACTTGAATATGTAATGTATTGTATTTTTTCATATTCATTATATTTAATATACACTATATGATCAAAAGTATTGGGACATCGTTACTCATGGACGATAGTCTTTAGTGTACAAAACTTAATAGTGTGTTGGGACTCCTTTAGCATCGATCACAGCCTGGACCCTTCGAGGAAGATTTTCCACTAAATGTCGGTAGGTTTGTTCAGGAATATTCTTCCACTCCTCTCGAAGAACTGCGCAACAGTTCTCCTGCTGAAGTTGGGCGATGTGGCCTGGCACGAAGTCTGAGTTCCAATTCATCCCAGCGGTGTTCAGTGGGATTGAGATCAGAGTTCTGGGCAGGCCAGTCCATCTCTTCCACCTCTGCCTCCTTAAACCACTCCTTCACGGCCCTCGATTTGTGGCAGGGCGCGTTTTCATGCTGAAACAGACTTGGTCCCAGCCCAAACAGTTGCCACAGTGTTAGCAACACGGAATTGCTTAAAATGTTGATGCATGATGCAGAGTCAAAGATTTGTTGACCAAAACCAGCTGGCCCAGTCCAAACCATGAAAACGATCCCACACCATGATTAACCCACCACCAAACTTCACTGTCGGCACAACACACGCAGGATGGAAGCATTCCCCAGGCATCCGCTAAACCCACACTCAACCATCTGAATGCCACAGTGTGTATTGGGATTCATCACTCCATAGGACCTGTTTCCACTGCTCCAGGGTCCAGTTGCAATGACGTTTACACCATTCTACCCTTCGCTTCTGTTGATGCTGGTGATGTGCAGCTTGTGGGCAGCAGCACGGCCATGGAAACCTAAGGACTTCAGTTCCCTGTGAATGGTTATTATACTGGCAGCAGTTCCTGAGGTACTACGGAACTCTTTGGCAATAATTTCGGCAGAGGATGTCCGATGGCGCCTTGTGACAAGCCCAAGCACTCTACGGTCTCTCTCCAACAATTTCTTGGATCTCCCACTTCGTGGTTGAACTCCTGTTGCACCCTGGGACCTCCACTTAGTGATGACATTGTGTATCGTGGAACGGAGTATCTGCAGAATAGCAACAATCTCCCGAACTGACTTGTCGCTTAGATGGCACCCAATGATCTATCCATGTTGGAAGTCTGTGAGCTCTTCCGACCGACCATTGTCTCCCAAACGGAAGATGTAATGGTTCCAATGTAGTTTCCAACTCTTTATATACCGTAGGACTCATTTATATGTGGCTTACGGTTGTTTCCATGAGGCAGGAGGGGATTTTTGTTTTTATCAAACTAGATTAAAGCTAAAATTATTTAATATTTCAAATACTGAGCATACTTTTAGTTAATATAAGTGTTAAGTGAACATTTAGTAAGAATATACTTTGTCATTTAATTATTTTAAATTCAAATTGCTATGAAAACTTTGTAATGTACTAAATATTAGATCATTACATTCATTGTAGATATGAGAGTTCTCATTGTCATATTATTTTGCACTCATTTGAGGCATTGATTTGGCACTGGAAGTGCAAATCGGTTCCTCAACTTGTCTGCATGCTGAAAAAAAATTTCATTTAAAATATTTTTTTACTTTATCATGAATAATGCCTTTTTGAGGAGGCTAGAAATAGAAGTGTTCTAGTAATTAGTTTTGGAGGAGGAGAGAAGCAAAAAATATTTTTGTTAATTTTCTTTGTTGTAGAAAATTATTCAATTTAAATATTGTTTATTTTATAATTTTGTTGATATTTTAAAATTATGCAAATATTACTTTTTGGACTAAATTTTTAGAATAAATTTTGAATATATTTTTTTAACAGAAATGATGGTCAAGAATTTGGTGGTAGTATTTATCAAAATATTGATGGTAAACTTGAAACAGGAGTTCAGTTATCTTGGACAGCTGGCAGCAATGCTACACGATTTGGATTAGGTTGTGTATATAAACTGGACAATGATACTTCTTTTAGAGTACGTGTTTAGATATTCAGTATTTAAATAATAATGAAATTTTAATTTCTAATTGAGTTTATTAATTTGTAGGCCAAAGTTAACAATTCCAGTCAAATTGGTCTTGGTTTCACTCATAGGTTGAAAGAAGGTAAGTGTTTTTCATTATAAATAATATTTTTTCTTTTAAACTGAATTTCAACATATTTTAATTATTATAGGTATTCAGCTACATCTTTCAACTATGATAGATGGAAAAAATTTCAATCAAGGAGGCCACAAATTGGGTTTTGGTTTAGATCTATCTGCGTGATAGTTTTATATCAATGCATCATATATGAATGATTAATAGAATAAATCAATTTAGTATGTGAAAAATATTGATACGGTTTAGGTCTGATAGTCTGCAGTAGATGTACAGTGTGACGGCTCCATTACCTGGAAAATCATTGTTCCCTTTTTAAAGCCTAGTTCTACTTAGGACTAGACTAATTTCATAGAATTTAAAATTAGCTTTTCCTACTGGAAGCAGATTTTTTTCAATTTTTTTTTATGCAGCTGAACAAAATAACTTGCTGTTCTATAACTTTTCATTGTATAAGATAAAATTCAATTTAATCAATTGTCAGTGTTTTTTGGTGTGTCAGTCTGATAGAAAAAAATTTAAAATATGAAACTGCTGTAGTTAGTACTCAGAAGAATAAAGCAAACTGGACTCTATTGTAACTGTGTTAAATATTTAGAACTTACTGATTACATTTCATTTTATATGAATTTATTTAATTTTTAACACTTGTAACAAGCATAATTTTGTTTTTATACGTTTTTGAACATGTTATTTAGATTTTGTATGTTTTGATGTTCTACTTCTGATCATTTATCATGAAATCAATTTATAAGTAGTGTTATAGATGACTTCTTATGCAGAATGGATTTAAGTAATCGAATGCCCATTTAAAAATGAAGTCTAATGTAATTCACAAATCAAGGATATTCTGAATAAAAAAAATTTTCATTTCAGTATATTTGCTTGTATAATAGTCTTAAATTACTTAAAATAGTAATGGTTGAAATATTCTCTTTATATCCATATGTAAATAAAATTATCAATTTTACACTATACAAATTCTTTATCATAAATTTTCGATAAAATGGCTATATAAATATAGTCATTTTATCGAAAATCGAAAAATCCATTTTAGGCATAGACTTCATATTCAGTGAATTGGTGCATCATAAATATAATGCATTCTTTTACTGTCTCCCATTCCGCTATATCAAAAACAATAGGTATGAATTTACTCAATTTCAAAAATGAGTCTCACATAAAGGCTGTTATTGTTAAAATAAATTAAACTTTTCATTTTGACTGCAACTTTCATAGAACAACTTGTAAAAGGAAACATTCTGCAAACAAAATTTTTATATTCCAGGAAATAACCGGCATATTTTAATGTAAGTTTGATGTTTTTAACTATTATGTTTTTATTAATAGAAAACCATTTAATAATAAGATACACAATTCTCATTTTTTATTAAAATTTCGTATTTTAAATTTTCAAATATATTGGACAGATATTAAGTTTTAATCACCAACTGCTCCCTCCAGTTAACCCTTTCTGCTCAGGTGGATTCATATGGAAAGATTTTGTAGTTTTGTCGAAATGATCTTTTGTGTTTCATATTAAAAGTGTAACGGTATTTCCTAATAAATTGTTAACTTTTTTATATAAATAACTTTTGTCCTTAAAGGATTAAGAAGATAGAACAACCAAAGCATGCCTATGGATGTCTGAAATGTTAAATTTATTAAAGCTCGGATTTATTTGATATATTTGTAACTGATATTTAAAACTTGAAAATATTGGCTCAAATGTTGAATGAAGTAAACAATTGCGTGTTGTGTAAAATTTAAAAATTACATTTCCGAAATTTTTTAATTGGTACATTTTCAGTTTTTCAAAAGAAAATTGTAAAATTTGTGCGCACCAAGGTCAAATCTTACATAAGGCTCATTCGGCAATTCAGAATTCTGCTCAGACTTCTGATTAGTCTGACAGATAAGCGTTCGGTAAGTCAGATCTGATTTTAGTCTGACTGTAGCGCCGTGTTCGGTAATTCAGAATTCTGACTCAGAATTTCAGAGCAAACTCAGGTTGCTTTTTCGTTCCTGACTTTTGTCTGAGCAAGATGGCTGCGCCCATGAGATATTATGCGAAATTAATAAGAATGAGAGTGATGAAGTTTTTCAACTCTACACCCAGAGGAGCAAAAATGTATAACGCGTTACATAAGTTATTGATACGAGTATTCGTGTGTGTTTATCGGCTGAAAAGAATGCTCACGTCGTCCTAAAGTTGCTTTGCTAATATTATTAGTAGATAAAGAAATTCTTTATTATTTATTAATGTCATAATTTATATTTGTTTTATTGATAATTATTTCAATAAATGGAATTTATATTGAGGATGATTAGCGACTAGTCCAGCGTAAAAGTTTTTTTAATTCGATATTACTATGCATGTAAAGCATTGTAACATGTGTAATAACTTGTATCCGCCATGTTGGTCAGTAGAGAAGTAGACAAATGCGTTCGGTAAATGTCAAGTCAGATGAGTCAGACGAAATTCAGAGGTCACGTGATCTATCCAGATATCTGGTCAGATTGATCTGAATTGCCGAATGCGCCTATAAACAGTAGCCCACCATATTTACAGTATATTGACTAAACAGTTCTGATATAAAAATCAAAATTATCATTGATGCCATATTTAACATTGTAAACTTATTTTCTCATATGTAAAATATGAAAGATTGTCAAATTATAAGTTGTAGCATTCTGATGATGATTGATAGTTTATACAAATTTAAACACTTGAAACGCGTAGAGCGAGAGAGACGGGCAACGTATTAGACCATGCTCGAGATATCGCATGATTCGATATTTTAATAAATGTGTATAAATTAGAGGCATTAACATTGCAACTTTGGAGATCTACAGCACTTGAAATTTTTATTGCCCCGAGTAGGTCCGCATAATTTAACATCAACTTGAGCGGCTTAAAAGAATCTCTAAAACACGTAAGTTTTGCAAACCCATGGCTCTAATAGTTGACTATATAAATTTTTAGAGTTGGTCCTCTGACATGACGTACGTGTGATTTTCCCCAAGAATCTCTAAAACACGTAAGTTTTGCAAACCCATGGCATAGTTATAGTTGACTATATAAATTTTTAGAGTTGGTCCTCTGACATGACGTACGTGTGATTTGCCCCCTCAACTTGTATAACGAGAATCTAAAAGATGATAGTTGCAAAACTGTTTTACAACCTATTTTGAGTAGGCATTTCGAGCCCACATCACTATGATGATGATATACTGTTCTAAAAATTTCCCCCCTCAACTTGTATAACGAGAATCTAAAAGATAGGTTGTAAAACAGTTTTGCAACTATTTTGAGTAGGCATTTCGAGCCCACATCACTATGATGATGATATACTGTTCTAAAAATTTATGTATGATATGACAAATTGTACTAATTTGTATAATAGTAAAAATTTTACGGTATTAGTGTAGTAGGCAATCTAGTTAGTTCGTTCTCAGATGGCGTCACTGAGAAGTGTTTTGTAGAGAGCCTACAACCAGAGAGTGGCCATACGGGAAATAATTTTTTATTGGACACAGTCACGTGACTTAGATCGCCATTATTTTTCCAAACAAACTATATTCTGCATTGGATTTGTATGCTTTAACGTTAGTTTTTCGAGATATATCGTTTATCATTAACCTTTATCGAAAATTAAGGTAAGTGATCATATTAAATGACGTAGTTGTTTAACATTCTATGTTGTGTTTATTAATTTTGTTGTTTTATTTTAAAAATAAAACTATAAATTTCAGATAGACCTAATGTTTATTTTAAAAATAAAATTATAAATTTCAGATAGACCTAATGACACTATTAATTTTTTTTCTTCATCTTTAACGATGTATTGCTTAAATTTTGAAAATTTTCAAAACTATTCTTGTTATTTTATTTTAATTTTATTTTTTAACATCCTTTACAATAGTTTTCTCTAAGAACAGAATATGATGCAATAACTAATACTTACTAGTACTACTAAGTAATAATTTTGATTTTGTTTGATAAATTTTAAAATTTTTACTATAAGATATAAAAGAGCTGATATTTTAATAAAGCTTTCTGTATATTAGAATAATTTAGTAGCTATACAAGTTTTTTGACACGTTAAACTTATATTAGCCTAAATATACTAGGCCTATAGTGCCAATATATTAAAATCTTGGAAAATTTGGAGGCTAACTATAGTTTATATTCAAAGTTGAATTACTTAGGCTTACTTGTTAGAATAACAATAATATTAAAACTATTTCCCTTTGCCCATTTGGTACATGACCTGATTATAAGCAAATATCATTATTAGCTAAATTTAACAATCTATGCCATTATATTAAATAACTGTTTTGGTAATAGGTATTTAAGTAGCTGTTTTGAACACATTTATAATGGTAAACAACCTATTAACCTACTATGTTTATTGGCAAAATATATAGTTATACATGGAATAAGAACTAATTCATCAATTTGCAAAAATGCAGCAAGTTCATTTAGTTTAAATTGAAACATTTCTGCACATAGTCTGGTATAAATAAAAACTACGATTTACTTTATTTTACAATGTTATATATGTAATTTTAGAATATGACTGGAACTTAAATATAATTATAATTTGATATTCTATAATTGGTTGCATTTACCATTTACCTCAGTTAAAACTTAAAAGACAAATACTGCAATTTTCTACTAAAACTATATGGAAATGTATGATATAAAAACAAAGAGGATAAAGATGTTATTAAAACTTATTGAAAAATATAATTTTAGTCTGTAAAGAAATTAAA